>PITA01004711.1:0-120364 GCA_004023965.1 Spilogale gracilis
TGTTCTCTTCCAGGATTTTGATGGATTCCTGCCTCACGTTGAGGTCTTTCATCCATTTCGAGTTTGCCTTTGTGTGTGGTGTAAGAGAATGGTCTAGTTTCATTCTTCTGTACGTAGCTGGGAAGACCCCATTTATTATCCAGAATAAAATAAAAGTGAATTAGTAGTAATATAGATACTGTAAATGCTATGAGAAGCCATGTTTAAAAAATAGAGCTTTGTCAGGGAACCTAGTTGGCTCAGTTGGTTAAGCATCTGCCTTCAGGGGTGCCTGGGTGGCTCAGTGGGTTAAAGCCTCTGCTTTCGGCTCAGGTCATGATCTCAGGGTCCTGGGATCAAGGCCCGCATCGGGCTTTCTACTCAGTGGGGAGCCTGCTTCCTCCTCTCTCTGCCTGCCTCTCTGCCTACTTGTGATCTCTTTTTTCTGTCGAATAAAAAAAAAAAAAAAAAAAAAAAAAAAAAAAAAGCATCTGCCTTCAGCTCAGGCATGATCTCAGGTTCCTGGGATTGAACTCCACATAGGCCTCCCTGCTCAAAAAGGAATCTGCTTCTCCATCTTCCTCTGCCCCTCCCCCCATCGCTTGCTCACTGTCTCTCTCAAATAAATAAAATCTTTAAAAAAATAAAAATAGAGCCGTTTCTCTAAACTATATAATATATATGACTTAAAAATCTTTTAATTTATTATTTTTATTGAACTATAGTTTGTATATATTAGTTTTGTGTGTTCAACATAATGATTCAACATTTGTATATATTACAAAATAATTACTATGATATATGAAGTTACTGTCATGAACAAAGTTATTATAGTATTGATTAATATTTCCTATCCTATATTTTATATATATATATATATTTTTTTTTTAAGATTTTATTTATTTGACAGAGAGAAACACAGCCAGAGAGGGAACACAAGCAGGGGGAGTGAGAAAGGGAGAAGCAGGTCTCCTGTCGAGCAGGGAGCCCGATGTGGGACTCGATCCCCGGTCTCCGGGATCATGACCTGAGCCGAAGGCAGTCGCTTAACCAACTGAGCCACCCAGGCACCCCTGTATTTTATATTTTTGTGACTTGTTTGTTTTATTACTAGAAGTTTGTACCTCTTAGTTACCTTTGTGTATTTTGCCCATCCTCCTACCCCCTTCCCTCTGGCAACCACTAGTTGATGAGTTTGTTTCAGTTTTCTTTTTTAGAGTCTACATATAAGTGAAATCATATGGTATTTGTTTTTCTCTGTCTGATATTTTACTTAGTATAATACCCCCTAGGTCCATCCATATTGTCACAAGTGGCAAGATTTCATTCCTTTTTTAATGGCTCAGTAATATTTCATTATGTGGATTTATATTACATATTTAAATATATTTGTATTTTATATATGTGAATAATCTATATCTACACCACACCACATCATCTTTATTCATTTATTATTGATTGACACTTAGGTTGCTTCCATATCTTGAGTGTTGTAAATAATGCTGTAGTGAACATAGGGATGCAAATATCTTTACATATTGGTGTTTTTGTTTTCTTTGGGTATATACCAAGAAATGGACTTGCTGGAATGTCCAGTATTTCTATATAAGTTTTTTTTATTATTCTTTCTATAATGGTTTAATCCTTCAGAAAATTTGTTTAGTACTTAATGAAACTAAAACTATTTTTTTCAGATCCTTCATATAACACAGTCATTTTTTTTCTGACTGAATAATCCTTCTAACTCTTTAATAATTTTCTCTTAAATCTATATTCCATTTGGTACTGGCTATGGCACAATCATATAAAAACCCTTCTAGTTCAGCCATTTCAAATGGAGCAAAAATAGGTATTATTTCTCTTAGGGTTTGTGTTAGTTCTCTTTTCCTGCTATAACAAATTGTCACAGACTTGGTAACTTAAGACAACACCAATTTATTCTCTTATATTTTTGGAAATTAGATGTGGGAAATGAATCTTATGGACCTAAAAGCAAATTGTTGATGGGGCTCTTGAGGGGAAGTCTACTTTTTCTGTTTTTCGATCTTCTAGAGATTTTCCTCATTTCTTGGCTCTTGGCCCCACATCACATTGCCTTTCTTCCGTTTTTTTTCCTTTTCACATTGCCTTCTCTAACATCATCCCTTCACTTCACCTCTTATCCGATGCTTATGAGGATTGAACTCACCTGCATCATCTAAAATAACTTTCCCATTCCAAAGTCCTTAACTTATAAAACTCCCCTTTTGCTATGTAAGATAATATATGCACAGGTTCTGGGGTGAAGGATGTAGTTATCTTTGGGGGCCTGCTATACAGTTGAAGAGATGTTAAAATGTATGTTTCGCTCCCGTAAATGTATTTCTTTGAATTTTGTTCAGCTGTTCAGTTAATATTTACTTTTTTGCAATTGTTTTTTGTCATTCCATATTTTAATTTTTTAGTTGTCATTCTTTTGATTATCATTATTATTTTATTTTGCATTTTTCCCTATTTATGAAATTTATTTACAAGAAGTAGTGGTTTTAGAGTGTTATGGTTTTAGAGTGTTAGTATTGGTAATGGTTTTAGAGTGTTAGTATTTTCAAGTGTACTTCCCTATTAATTAGTCCACATTTGTGAATGGTTTTAGAGTGTTAGTAATGGTGTTAGAGTGTTAGTATTTTCAAGTGTACTTCCCTATTAATTGGTCCACATTTGTGAAATCATTCACCCTCTTTTTGGACTCATCCTGCAGATGTACATGAGTAGGTGTTTTTACCATCTTACCTGGTACATTTTAAATTGTTCCTTATCATCTTGTCATGTGATTCTTTTGGTAGCTGTGAGATGCAAAGAAGGAACCCTCAAGAAGTTTTAGGTTCATACGGGTGTAATCTTTTCTAGAACCTAGTCCTCATGAATTTATGTTCACAAAAAATGGTTGTTTTAAAAATCAGCTTGCTCTGAAAAGATTTATAGAGAAAAAATACGTAAATAATTTATTATGTAAAAAGGTTTACTATCTGATATGCAAACCAGCATGAGTTTATCAGGAAATCTGTGTGGATTTAGAACAAAGGTCATGGACTGTTGAATGATGGTTATATAAATGATAATTGCTGTTTACTGAGTTCTTACTTTATGGTGGGTACTGTGTTAAGTTTTTTAAGTATTATCTCATTGTATTCAGAACAACCCTGATAATTTTTCCAGTGCTAAAACTGAAGATGAGAAAAACAACGTGATTAAGTCATTAAGTTGAATCTGTTCTCATTCAGTATAATTACACTTCTTCCATTACGACATGATGATTTTACTTGGGAAGTGTTAATGAACTCTGACAGTATGGTATATCTTTCTTACTTGCTTTGTTTTCCCCCCTTCTTCCTTACTTTTGTTGTGAACTCTTCTGGCTAGAGGGGTTTGTCTTTTGAGCATTGCTAGATTTCTGGTAAAAATAATCTTACTCATTAGTTCTACTTTTCCCTAATTTCACCTAGTTCTCTACCTGAGTTCTCGTTTTTTTAGGATACTCACCTGAAACTCATTGCAGTAAAATGAGGAGATTATAGCTTTCCTTATAGCATTCACTGAGGTTGCATCCTGCTCCATTTGATTGGAATTGAGTTTTCAAAATACTGATCAGCATCATATTTATAAACATATCTCTCAGTGGGCATTCCTTCTGTTTATGATTACTTATTCAATTACTATTGATCCCTTAAGTTCCAATTTAAGGAGGTAACATTTTCTGATCTTATTCTCCAGTTTTGAAGTCTCCTGTATTGACAGTCTTTTGTTGGCTTACATATTAATAACCTATCTTCCATGGTACATAGCATTGTTCTTTAAGATATTAATATACCATGTATGACAGTGTTTCTAGAAGGTGCTCCTTGCCACCCTCTTTTTCTTGTGGCTTTCCTGTGGGTGAATTAGTTTGAAATTCCCTTTAGGGCAGATTTCAAGGGGAAAAAGCGCACAATAAGGCAACATGTGGCCTCTGTAGTTCTCGAAAGAAGGCAGGGAAGTCAGTTATCTTTGTGGTGGTAGTACTGGAAAGATCTGGGAACTTGTGCTGTGCTCATTTCCTCAGGGACATCTCAGGCCTCAGTCCTTATCAGAGCAGTTTTCTTCAACTCTAAAAACATACCCCTCATGGGCGCCTGGGTGGCTCAGTGGGTTAAAGCCTCTGCCTTCAGCTCAGGTCATGATCTCAGGGTCCTGGGATCAAGGCCCACGTTGGGCTCTCTGCTCAGCAGGGAGCCTGCTTCCTCCTCTCTCTCTGCCTGCCTCTCTGCCTACTTGTGATCTCTCTCTGTCAAATAAATACATAAAATCTTTAAAAAAACAAAACAAAACAATATAGCCCTCACAATACAAACACAGCTTTGCCCCAGGTTGTCACCTTGATGTAATTTATTTTTCCCAAGGCACAAATCTGACTTCAACTATATGCCATTTGAAATTTGAAAGAAATTCATATTCTGCTTCAGCCATATTAATTCACTTTAGACTCCACACTTCTCAGCCTAAGTGTCCGTACTCTGTGAAGTAGATGGCTTAGCTGTGGAATAAAATGAATGCCATCGCTTATACTATATTTGAAGGCATCCTGAATTTGGATTTTGCTTCCAAATATTTTCTTCCCTTCTTATCGTTTTTGGCCTTCCGTTTTGTTAATGCTAATGTTTAGTAACTATTGTGATGACTTGAAATCTGTTTAGTTTTATAATTCGAATGATTCTGAAGGACTGTTATAAAGACGAAAATGAAATGGAAGCATAATATGCCTATGTAGTTTTCTTTAAAATCTTATTTCTGAAGTTGAAATAACTTATGTTTAATGTGTTCTATTTCAGTATTGTGCTTCTGCTAAGCCAAAAACAGACACTTGAAGAGCTGAAACAGTCAGTCCAGCAGCTGAGGTGCACTGAGGCAAAGTTTACAGCACAGAAAGAATTACTAGAGCAAAAAGTACAAGAAAATGATGGGAAAGAGCCACCTCCAGTAGTGAATTATGAAGAAGATGCACGATCAGTTACATCTATGGTAAGCCAAAAAGTAATCAAAAAAGAAACCTAAAAGAGTACTATCTAGATAATAAGTGAATACAAAAATTCTTTTGCTATGACAAATTATTACTCTTGTTAATATGCAGGTCCTATTAAACTTGTCTGTAAATGCAAAGTAGACTTGTCAGTCACCTCAGGTCATCTGGAGAACACTTTCAGGAACCACCTGTAGAGTCAGAGGAAAAAGCTCTTCTCTTGTCTTCAAAGCTGAAAGAAAGACTGCACTATTTTTATTGCTGGGAGACAGCAGGAAGGTAGGGTGTTATTCTTAAGATAGAAGTAAGAAATAAGGAGAAACCTATTATTATTTTCTTCTTAAGAATAGTAGAATCTTACTTACCTGAGATTGATGATGTATTTATTGTTTGATATTACAAACATTTGATTTTGTTTAAAAATAGATTTTTTTTCTTGTGAATGTTCTTAAATTACAATAGACTCATTCAGATCCACCAACTAGAAATTCAACTTAGTTTTATATAGTTTCATTAACTGTTTAAGAATGCCTAATATAAATACTTCCCCTCCCCCTCCCCCTTCCCATTCCTTTAGCTCCCTTCTCCCTCCCTTTCTTTCCTTTTTTCCTTCCTTCCTTCCATCTTGAGTTAGTGGTTCTCACCAGGGCGGCAGTTTTGCCTTCCAGGGGACACCTGGCAGTATCTCCACGTAATTTTGGTTGTTACAGTTGGTCGGTACTATAGTGGGATCCGATGGGTAGATGCTTCTAAGTATCCTATAATGCATGGGACAGCCCCTACCTTCATACTCCCAACAAAAAAGTATTTTACCCAAAATATCAGTAGTGCCAAGGTTGAAAAAGCCTGAGCTCTGCCCTTGGATTTTCTATGAGTAGCTGAATATAGTCCATAAATAGAACTATCATAGTTACTGAGGCTGTAGTTGGTATTTTAGTCATTTTAAGTTTATGTGGTTCTAAATAGTACAATTTGATTATTAAACATATTCACTTGTCTCCAAAGGAAAAAAAGGCAGTATTTGAAAGTGAGATGAATGTGGAAATGAATAAATAATTTTTATTATTCCCATTTTTGTTATTAATCAAGCCATACTAATCTGTATATTACATTGTTAATTATGAATTATATTTCCCGTCTCTCCTTTACTATCCTATCAGATAATAAGGATTTTTCTATATGTACCTCGGGCCTTTTCTAGATTCTTGATAACTCTCTAGTATATGTATTCTTTTAGAGGAACTTCTGAAATTTTATCTTTTACTTAGGTTTTAAAAACCTTAGCTGGTAAATCTTTTGTACCCTGAGCGTCGTTTATAATCCTTGTCTCCATATGGGTATCGCATTGGTTACTTCATAGCTTGATTCAGTGGCAGATAGTTTTAGAACTGGCCATCTAGTTTATTTTAATTAATTCTTTGGGCAGATGACTTATATTGGTATTATTATTATGATAAAGCAAGATACTCAATTCATTAGATGATAACATATCTTCATTTGGCAACTGTGACTAAAAATTAGACTTTGAAATAAAAAGGTAACAGTTCATTAATTCTTATTTAATTAGGAACTTGTGATCATTTTCAGTGTTATCTTTCATAATCATTGAAGAAAAACTTTTTCAACAAATGAATGAATAATGTTTCAGAGAGACTGTATAGTATAGCTTATGAGAACAAACTGCTTTCTGGCACTTTTAAACTTTGTCTTGTACCCATTATTATATGATGATGAATAACACTTTGTAAATTTTTAGAGTGATGTCACTTATTTTATTTTATCCAATTTATTTTAAATAGTTGAAATGTTAAATATAAATATATCTTATCTATTCATTGAGACAATGCCTCTAGTAAGCCTCTAAGGAATTTGTAATGGAATGGCATACTATATGTAGTTTAAAGTAATAAGATAATATTTTATAAAACAATAGGGCATTCCCCAAATCGATGACAATTAATGAGATTTTATACTTGTTTTATAAAACAAGTAAAAATATGTGCCATACAGTGTTTTTATTTATTTATTTATTTATTTATTTAAATTAATTAATTTATTTAAAAGATTTCATTTATTTGACAGAACAAGACATAGCGAGAGAGGGCACACAAGCTGGGGGAATGGGAGAGGGCGAAGCAGGTTTCCTACCAAGCAGGGAGCCCAATGTGGAGCTTGATCCTAGGACCCTGGGATCCTGAGCTGAAGGCAGATGCTTAATGACTGAGCCACCCAGGTTCCCCTCATACAGTGTTTTTAAAAACTTACTAATACTCTCACATTTACCAGTGAAATTTTTGCATTATTTAGTCTTCTCAATTAATAATTAGAATATTACTTTTTAATTTATTAAAAATCGGTGATAATATCAAAGCTTAAAATTGTTTTTTCCCCAAATGACTGTTTAAGCATTGTTTTATGAATAGCATTACAAGAAAAGCCTGAAACTAATTTAAGTAGTTCTATTGATACTTCTTTTTTATAAATTCCATCCTTATAAGTGTCTAAAAAATTTCTATAAGGGAAATTTAGTTGAATATGGCAGAATTGGAACAACTAAAAATTAAATTATGATTATCATGGAAAATCATGAAAACTTGACCTAAATATTATTTAAAAGTAAGAGAAACAATGAACTATTTCACATGATCCTACTTAATGACAGTGTTAACCAGCACTCTTACTCTTCAGTGGTGAATGCCTTTTCTGAAGGAGTGCCTTAAGGAACTGTATCATTAAGATGGACCATACATTCTTAAAACATTTTCAGGTGATTCAAACATGTAATCATAGGTAGGGTTGTATAGTCAGGTTCTTAGATGCACTGATATTTATTCTGGCTATATAATTCAGTAAGGATGAAAGGCCATCTATTAATTTATACAAATCTAAAAAAAATGGAGGCAGAAAATACAATCATCTCGGTCAGGAGAAGTCATCCTCCTAATGTAGTCTTTTTAAAACCTAAGTCTAATTTTGGTCATACCAGGGGAAAAAATGATGATTAGTAAGATTACACAGTAATTCTCTATTGTCTGGGCATAAGTATGTTTCATGTATTCATTCAAGAAATACTTACTGAGTACCTACTATGTGTCAGGCACATTTCTAGATGATTGAGATATGTCAGTGAATGACACTAATTTAGAAATCACAATCTACGGTGAGTGACAGTTAATAAATAAGTAGTAAATTGCATGTTATATTGGAATACGGTCAATGCCAAGAAGTAGAAACAGAGCAGAGTTGGGTGTCTAGAGGTTGGGACACAATTTAAATCTAAGTCAGGTTAAACATCATTGGGAAGTTGACATTTGAACAAAGACTGGTAACAGGGATCTACTAAATCCCTTAATTTCTGGGGCAAGAGCATTTCAGTCAGAGGGTGCACCCACTGCAAAGGCTATAGTGAAGGAGCATGTTGGACTAATCAAGGTGTAGTTAAGGAAGTCTGAGTGGAGGGGAAGGTGAGACTATTAGAGAAGTATTGGAGAACAGATCTTGGGGCTTTGTGGACCATAATTAAGGATTATGGCTTTTCTGTGTGTGAAGTGGGGAACCACGAGGTTGGAGAGTAGTAACAGAGGGATGACGTTTTTTTATTTGAATGGATTTTTATTTAAATGGATTACTGTAGCAACTGTATGGGGAATTACTTGAAGGGAATAGGATAGAAGAATAAGATTATTGCAGTAACCCACATTATAGAAAATGACAGTTTGAGCAAGGATGGTCATAGCAGGGGAAGTAGCAAGAAGAGTTTGCTTATGGATATATTCTGAAGGTTGACCCCAGGAGATTTCCTATGGATTAAATATGAGTATGAGAGAGAATCGTCAAGGATGATTTTAATGTTTTTAGCAGGAGAACTAGGTAAGTAAAATTTATTTTGAGTACATGGAAAGAATATACCTAGAGCAGCTTTGAAGAGAAAGAGCAAAACTTTAGTTTGTCTTCCTAAAAAAACAAGTCATTGTCAAAACAAGTCATTGCCAAAATTTGGCGTATGGGCTACGAGTTCAGGGATATTATTTGAACTAGAATTATTCAGTTCTAGCTCTACAGGGCAGAAGAATCTTCCTTTTAGAGCTTATTAGAAAGGTGAACTCTTGTTGGCTGTCCTTGGATAATGATGGAAATACCAGAATTTTCTAATACCTGAGTAACATTGATTTTCCTGTTTTTGAAATTAATTAATTTAAAAGCATCACTTTTCTTCATGTTTGTTTATAGCTGTCTAGTTGTAAGAAGATAAGTTTTCAATCAGTATCTGTTTAATTGAGGAATTGGACTTCCTTTTTACTCCAGAGTAATTTAGTTGTTTTACTTTATAATTAGCATGTGCTGAGCACAAGTATAATAGTTTTTGTTGAGGGAATCTTTCTTATATGTCAGATATATCTAGAATTGATGGCTCTTTATAATGAGTTCTTACTTTTTAAATATGGTTATCTATTCTGTAAGATAATTGCCTTTACTTTGATGTTTCTGAAATTGCACATTTTTAACATCTTTTGCTAGACTAATATGCAACATATATTTATCTTCTCTGCAAATCTTTGGAGTAAGTTCTGCTTAGTTGAACAGCCCTATCAATACAATCCTGTTTTATTATACTTGCAACCAACAAAGTAGTTGGTTTGTTGACTAAATATTGTCTATCATTATGACTCAGTAGTAGTCCATTTTATAGAAGTGTCTGATGGATTTTCAATTTTATAGTTCTCTAAAACTCTAAAATGGACTGATACCAATCAAGATTGACAACATCATCAAAGCTTTATCTATTTTCATTATTAGGTACACTTTCTTTCAAAATATAAGATCAATGTTAATTTGAAGCCTTGCTCATCAAGTACATTGAGAAAAGTACCAGACAAATCAGGAGACTGGAATTGAACTTTGCCTCTGCTTTGTAATCATAGTCAGGTTCCTTAACCTTCCTGAGTTTTTTCTTTCTGTAAAAAGAAGGAATGAATATATATCTACCTTGCCTGCCAGGATTTTTAAGACACCGACATGAGATAATGTGTGTGGTATATTATTGAGACACATAAGATTTTATTTCAGTTTTTTCTAATAATACACCTTAGTTCCGTGTAAATTAATTAGTACTCATTGAGTTAAGTACAGATTGTAGATGTTTCTGCAGGATTATCTTATGTATTTCTAATTTATAAAGGCAAAACCTTAGTTAATTTCTCTGGATATGTAGTACATGTACAAATACAGGAGTCTTAAGTGTTCTTTCCTTAGTCTCCCAATTTCCTACCTCAGAGGTAACCTTCGAGAAGCATTGTATGCAGATAAAAACATAAATGTTCATTGTATGCCTTCTGCTCTTAGACAAATGGTAGTGTATACAACAATATTGTTCTGTACCTTACTTTTTTTTTTTTTTAAAGATTTTATTTATTTGACAGAGAGAAACACAGCCAGAGAGGGAACACAAGCAGGGGGAGTGAGAGAGGGAGAAGCAGGCCTCCCGCCAAGCAGGGAGCCCGATGTGGGACTCGATCCCGGCTCTCCGGGATCATGACCTGAGCCGAAGGCAGCTGCTTAACCAACTGAGCCACGCAGGCGCTACCTGTACCTTACTTTTTAACTTAATATATTTTAGGTATAATTTCATAATGGTGCATATACAGTTGCTTCCTTTTTTGGTTGTTTATTCAGCTATTATTGTCAGGAGTCATGGTATCATTTTAGATTTGGGAGATACAGTAGTGCACAAAATAAACATAATTTTTTCTGTTCTGGACCTTCACTCTTTGTGCGTACAAATATTTAAATATATATATTAAATGATAAATATATTAAATATTAAATATATAGTTATATATGTGTCAGATGGTGGTAAATTCCTTGGAGAGAAATATATCAAGATGGAAGAAGAAGGGTGATGGGAGGAGTTTTTATATGTACGGTTGTCAAGTAAGTCTTCACGGATAAAATGGCATTTATGCAGAGATCTGAAAGAACTAAGGGAGCCAATATTGAGACTGCCTGAAATGAGAATATTCCAGAAGAAAGCGAGAGAGAATAAATAAGACATGGGGTCAGAAGTAATAGGCATTTAGATCATACACTTAGGCAGATTATTGTAAAGACTTTGATGCTGTTAGAGAAATTAGAAACCACTGAAGATTTTGAGCAAAGCAGTGACTTATTTACATGATTTTCAACCTTTTGTTATAAAGACAACTTTGGTAAAATCCTTAAAATATTACTATGTGTATAAGAGGAGTTTATGTGTGAGACACATTTTAGAAGCTTTTGTGCAGCTTTATGGGTTTAGATTTTATTCTCAAAATAGTTTAAAAGTTTTTAAACCTGATAACAATGTCAGTTATAGATGTTAATTATTACATTAACATTGAATTAATATATTAGTTTTGTAGATTAAAAAATTTTTCTTCTAGCTTTCCTCTGGCGTAAATTTTATGCTGAACTTTCATTGATTTTATAGGCCATTAATATTAAGTTATCCTAGGATCTGATACCTGAAGTATATTTAGTATATGTTATGCTTTATGTTTACTTAGTTTATAAATTTCTAATATATAAAACAAAGACATTAAGAGATGATTATGATTAGTTTAAAAAGACTTGTCGAGTTTTCCAAATGACTCAAGTCAAGATTCTTTACATCACTAATGATCAGGGACATGCAAATCAAAACCAGAATGAGACCAATGAAAAGAACCAGAATGAAATGTCAATCAAAACCTCATGCTTGTTAGAATGGTTGTTATTACAAAGACAAGAAACTATAGGTGTTGGTGAGGATGTGGGGGAAAGGGAACCCTTGTGCACTGTTGGTGGGAATGCAAACTGGTGCGGTCACTATGGAAAACAATAATGAGCTCCCTCAAAAAATTAAAAATAGAACTACCATATTAGCCAGCAATTCCATTTCTGGGTATTCATCTAGAGGAAATAAAGTACTAACCTGAAAAGATACCTGTACCCCTGTGTTCGTAGCAGCATTGTTTATAATAGCCAAGATATAGAAACAACCTAAGTGTCCATCAGTGGATTAAATATAAAGAATATGTGGTGTATATATACACATATATACAGTGGAATATTGTTCCTTGTAAGAGAGAATGAGCTCTTTCCATTTGTGATGATGTGGATGGACCTTGAGGAATTATATGCTAAAGGAAATAAGTAAGACAAAGAAAGATGGATACTGTATGTTATCTGTGGAATCTTAAAAAAAATGAATCATGTTACAGAGAACATATTGTCAACCATCAGATCGGTTGCCAGAGACAGAGTTGGGAAGTGGGCAGATGGGTGAAGGTGGTCAAAGGTACAAACTTAAAATTATAAAATACATAAGCCCTGGGTATATAATGTACAGCATGGTGACTATAGGTAGTAATACTCTAGTATGTATTTGAAATTTGCTAGGAGAGTAGATCTTAAAAGTTCTCAGTATGAGAAAAAAGTTTTTGTAACTATGTTTGATGATATATGTTAACTAGACTAATTGTGAATATTTTATAATATATATATGCAAATATCAAATCGCACCTGAAATGAATATAATGTTTTATCTCAATTATATTTCAGTTAAAAAAAGGATTTCTTTAAATATTCATTTTTCTTTGGTTCATATAAATGAAGTCATTTCATATCATGGGCCAGTTAATGGATGGTGCTGGTGATGTTCTTTTGTGTTAGGCTGTAGTATCTTCTATCTATCTGGAAAAGAAACCTTAAAACTTCAAAATGTTTTCAATTTATATTTTAACTGTTACCTGTGCTCATATGCATATGCAGTGTATATATAGGCCAAATCAAGTAAATAGTTAAAGTACCTTGTCATTTATATATGTTTATATCTGTGTGTATATATACACACACACACACAGCACAAATAAAGTGAAAAAACTACTTTTCATTTTCATTTATATATGTGTGTTCATATAATTATAGATGTATATATATATTTCATACTTACCCTTTAAATTATGAATTTCTTGGGGCGCCTGGGTGGCTCAGTTGGTTAAGTGACTGCTTTCGGCTCAGGTCATGATCCTGGACACCCGGGATCGACCCCACACTGGGCTTCCTGCTCGGCGGGAGGCCTGCTTTTCCCTCTTTCAGTCCCTCTGCTTGTGTTCCTTCTCTAGCTGTGTTTCTCTCTGTCAAATAAATAAATAAAATCTTTAAAAAAATAAATTATTAATTTCTTAATGTCTTAGCACAAACTAATGGCCAGGGGTTAACTAACCCTAAAAGGATATGAAAAGGGAAAGTTAGGCAAGAATTAAATATCTACTATGATTAATACAAATAAAAGAATTAAATACTCAGATTCATTCAGTCATTTGGAATTCATCAAGTGTTTTATGATTACTTAGTACATGAATATTATATATGGGGTTTTTTTTGAAGGGTGGTTCAAAGATGAAATAGATTTAGACCTTGCCATAGGGTTTGGTGGGAGAGATGGAGCAGAAGCAATTGATTAATAATTAATGGAAAGTTGACTGCATTTTGACACTTTGATACTTTTTATAAAGTATCCCTGAGTTAAAACATTTGAAAAAAAATTAGGTGCCTAGTGGTGTACATTGAGCAAATGATTATAGAGGAAATGAATAGGTTGAGAATTTCAAAATATCTTTTGGCAGGTTATAATTGATGCCACTCAATTTTTTAAAAATGGTTTAAATGTTAAAGTTGGTTTCTATCAAATATTTCTCACTTTATAAAGAATTATGGCAGTGATATTTTAACAGAATGACAAAGTCTCGAGTGATTACAGAAATAATGACTACTGTGTTATTGCAATAGAACCCTCACTATAGAGAGCTTTCCGGCTGCAAAGCCTGGCTGCTTGGGTTTGTATCCCTGCTCCATCACTTAATAAGTGTGTGATGTTAGGGATTCCTCCTCCCTCATTTCCCAATGTCTACAGTGGGAGTTACAGAGTTACTCTTGGGTTCATTGTGAGAAATGGCCAAGTTTATACCTTCAAAATACATATGAGTCTCTGCCACTTAGCAAATCTCTGTTCTTTTTGAGAGCTGATATTTGTTTGATTATCACAGAAATGATAATGATTTAATATGTATGCTTATTTTTCTGCTAGCTTTTATTCCTTATTTTTGTTTTGTTTTGTTTTGTTTTTAAGATTTTATTCATTTATTTGACAGAGAGAACACAGCTAGAGAGGGAACACAAGCACGGAGAGTGAGAGAGGGAGAAGCAGGCTTCCTGCCGAGCAGGGAGCTCAGTGCTGGGCTCCATCCCAGGACTCTGGGACCATGACCTGAGCCAAAGGCAGAAGCTTAGGGACTGAGCCACCCAGGCGCCCCTATTCCTTAGTCTTGGTATTATTTTTCATTAAGCATTAATATATTTTTTAAGATTTTATTTATTTATTTGACACAGAGAGGCACAGTGGGAGAGGGAACACAAGCAGGGGCAGAGGTAGAGGGAGAAGCAGGCTTCCTATGGAGCAGGAGCCCAATGTGGTGCTCAATTCCATGACTCTGGGATCATGACCTGAGCCAAAGGCAGACACTTAACAACTGAGCTACCGAGGCGCCCCAAGCATAAAAATTTTCTTTTAAAAAATGTAAGCTATTAATTTTTTTTTCTTTTTTAAATAATTTGTATTTTTTCTTTTTTTTTATTGTTACTTAATTTTTTTTCCCAGTGTTCCAAGATTCATTCCCCATTCCCCACACCCAGTGCTCCATGCAATAGGTGCCCTCAGTACCCACCACCAGGCTCTCCCATCCCCCATCCTCCTCCCTCCAAGTCCCTCAGTTGGTTTCTGTGTCCAAAGTCTTTGTTGTTTCATTTCTCTCCCTGGATTACCCTACTTCCCATTTACTTTCCTTCTCCCACTGTCCTCTATATTACCCCTTATGCACCGCAAGTAAGTGAAATCATGTGATACTTGACTTTCTCTACTTGGCTTACTTCACTCAGCATAATCTCTTCCAATCCAGTCCATGTTGCTATAAAAGTTGGATATTCATCCTTTCTGATGGAGGCATAGTATTCCATTGTATATGTGTACCACATCTTCTTTATCCATTCATCTCTTGATGGGCACCTTGGCTCTTTCCACAGTTTGGCGATTGTGGCCATTGCTGCAATGAACATTGGGGTACATATGGCCCTTCTTTTCACTACATCTGTATCTTTGGGGTAAATGCCCAGCAGTGCAATTGCAGGGTCATAGGGTAGTTCTATTTTAATATTTTAAGGAATCTCCACACTGTTTTCCAAAGCGGCTTCACCAGCTTGCATTCCCACCAACAGTGTAAGAGAGTTCTCCTTTCTCTGCAGCCTCTCCAACACTTGTTGTTTCTTGACTTGTTAATTTTGGCCATTCTGACTGGTCTAAGGTGGTATCGCAGTGTGGTTCTGATTTGAATTTCCCTGATAGCTAGTGACACTGAACGTTTTTTCATGTGTCTGTTAGCCATTTGTATATCTTCTATGGAGAAATGTCTCTTCATGTCTCTTGCCCATTTTTTGATGTGTTCATCTTCTTTTTGGATGTTGAGTTTGAGTTGTTCTTTATAGATCTTGAATACCAGCCCTTTGTCTGTAGTGTCATTTGCAAATATCTTCTCCCATTCTGTGGGTTGCCTCTTTGTTTTGTTGACTGTTTCCTTTGCTGTACAGAAACTTTATTTTGATGAAGTCCCAGAAGTTCATTTTCGCATTTGTCTCCTTTGCCTTTGGAGACGTGTCTTGGAAGAAGTTGCTGTGGCCGATGTCAAAGAGGTTACTGCCTATGTTCTCTTCCAAGATTTTGATGGATTCCTGCCTCACGTTGAGGTCTTTCATCCATTTCGAGTTTGCCTTTGTGTGTGGTGTAAGAGAATGGTCTAATTTCATTCTTCTATATGTAGCTGTCCAATTTTCCCAGCACCGTTTATTGAAGAGACTGTCTTTTTTCTACTGGATATTTTTTTTTGCTTTGTCAAAGATGATTTGACCATAGATTTGTGGGTCCATATGTGGACTCTCCACTCTATTCCATGGGTCTATTTCTCTGTTTTTGTGCCAGTAGCACGCTGTCTTGGTGATCACAGCTTTGTAATAAAGCCTGAAGTCAGGTAATGAGATGCCCCCAGCTTTGCTTTTCTTCTTCAGCAATTCCTTAGCGATTCGGGGTGTTTTTGGTTCCATATAAATTTTAGGATTGTTTGTTCCAATGCTTTGAAGAATGTTGGTGGAGTTTTGATCGGAATGGCATTGAAAGTATAGATTGCTCTGGGCAGTATAGACATTTTGACAATGTTTATTCTTCCGATTCATGAGCATGGAATGCTCTTCCATCTTTTTGTGTCTTCTTCAAATTCTTTCATGAGTGTTCTGTAGTTCCTTGAGTACAGATCCTTGACTTCTTTGGTTAGGTTTATTCCTAAGTATCTTATAGTTTTTGATGCTATAGTAAACGGAATCAATTCTCTGATTTCCCTTTCTGTTTTTTCATTGTTAGTGTAAAAGAATGCAACTGATTTCTGTGCATTGATTTTGTATCCTGCCACATTACCGAATTGTTATATGAGTTCTAGTAGCTTGGGGGTAGAGTCTTCTGGGTTTTCCACATAGCGTATCATGTCGTCTGCAAAGAGAGAGAGTTTGACTTCCTCTTTGCCAATCTGGATACCTTTTATTTCTTTCTGTTGCCTGATTGCTGTTGCTAGGACTTCTAACACTATGTTGAATAGTAGTGGTGAGAGTGGGCATCCTTGCCTTGTTCCTGATCTCAGAGGAAATGGTGTCAGTTTTTCCCCGTTGAGGATGATATTCACTGTGGGTTTTTCGTAGATCGATTTTATGAGGTTGAGAAATGTTCCCTCTATCCCTATACTTTGAAGAGTTTTGATCAGGAACGGATGCCTTTTCTGCATCAATTGAGAGTACCGTATGGTTCTTCTGTCTTCTCTTATTGATTTGTTCTATCACGTTGATTGTTTTGTGAGTGTTGAACCACCCTTGCATCCCTGGGATAAAACCCACCTGGCCATGGTGGATAATCTTTTTAATATATTGTTGTATCCTGTTGGCAAGGATCTTGTTGAGAATCTTGGCATCCGTATTCATCAGCGATATTGGTCTGATGTTCTCCTTTTTGATGGGGTCTTTGTCTGGTTTGGGGATTAGAGTAATGCTGACATCATAGAAAGAGTCTGGAAGTTTTCCTTCCGTTTCCGTTTTTTGAAACAGCTTCAGGGGAGTAGGTGTTATTTCTTCTTTGACTGTTTGGTAGAATTCCCTAGGGAATCCGTCTGGTCCTGGACTCTTGTTTTTGGGGAGGTTTTTGATCACTGCTTCAATCTCCTTACTAGATACAGGTCTATTCAAATTGTCAATGTCTTCCTGTTTCAGTCTTGGAAGTTTATAGGTTTCTAGGAATGTATGCATCTCTTCTAGGTTGTTAAGCATATTGGCATATAATTGTTGATAGTAATTTCTGATGATTGTTTCTATTTCCTTGGTGTTAGTTGTGATCTCTCCCCTTTCATTCATGATTTTATTATTTTGGGTCTTCTCCCTTTTCTTTTAGACTAGTTTGGCCAATGGTTTATCAATCTTATTGATTCTTTCAAAGAACCAGCTTCTAGTTTCACTGATGCGTTCTACTGTATCTCTAGTTTCTGATTCATTCATCTCTGCTCTAATCCTTATTATTTTGCATCTTGTGTGAGGGGTTGGTTTAATTTTTTGTTGATTTTCCAGTTCTTTTAGGTGTAATGAGAGTTGATGTATTTGGGATTTTTTAATTTTTTTGAGTGAGGCTTGAATGGCTACGAATTTCCCCTTTAGGACTGCCTTTGCTGTATCCCATAGGTTTTCGATCGATGTATGTTCATTCTATTGGTTTCCATGAAGCGTTTCAGTTTTTCTTTGATTTCTTGGTTGATCCACAGATTCTTGAGCAGGATCGTCTTTAGCTTCCAAGTGTTTGATTTTCTCCTGAACTTTTTATGGTGGTTGAGTTCCAGTTTCACGGCATTGTGGTCAGAGAATATGCAGGGAATAATTTCAATCTTCTGGTATTGGTTGAGCCCTTATTTGTGACCTAGTATGTGGTCTATTCTGGAGAAAGTTCCATGTGTACTTGAGAAGAATGAGTATTCTGCTGTTTTAGGGTGGAATGTTCTGTATATATCTATGAGATCCATCTGGTCCAATGTGTCATTCAAGGCTCTTGATTCTTTGTTGATTTTCTGTTTAGATGATCTGTCCATTGCTGAGAGTGGTGTGTTAAGATCTCCTACAATCAATGTATTTGCATCAATATGATTCTTTATTTTGTTTAACAGTTGGCTTATGTAGTTGGCTGCTCCCATGTTGGGGGCATAAATATTTACAATTGTTAAATCTTCTTGATGTATAGATCCTTTAAGAATGATGTAGTGTCCTTCTGTGTCTCTGACTACAGACTTTAGATTAAAATCCAATTTGTTTGATATGAGAATCGCTACCCCGGCTTTCTTTTGGGTTCTGTCTAGGGAACCGAAGATGGTGGGGAACATGATGTTTCTTTTTTTTCCTCTGTCTTTGCAATTTCTTTTTCTTTCCTGTCTCTTCCACCTTTGTCCCCATATCTCCTCTTCCGTCCTCTGCCTATTAAACACAATTAACCAGCTTCTGTGAATATTATGCATCATGTTCTGAGACACTGAGGATAATAGACAAAGTCTCTGCACTCATAGATCTACATTTAGCAGGCAGAAAATGGCAATAAACAACTGATTAACAAGAAAACCTCAGAGTTAAGTGCTGTGATGAAATCAACCATTAACATTCCTCAGGCTTTAGCCATCAGCCCTTGGTTTTAAATCCTTTCTTTGTAATCCAGTATCTGTGGGCTCCCCCTCCCCATTCTTTAAACAACAAACAACAAATGATGACTCCTAAGTCTACATTTCCAAGGAAATTGGGAATGCTGGAATACCAGTCAAGATAAAGATGAAAAAAGAAAGCAGAGAAGTTAAGTGAGTTATGCAAGTCCCCCCCCCCCACACACAATGTTTTATTACATTTAAATTTTTTAACAGCAATTTCATTATTATTCACACACAAGATTTTCTTCCTGTGATATTCCCCCCAGATTAACTGTTTACTTGACTGGTAGACTGGCGTTTATTCTATGTTAATTAAAAAAACAAAACAAAAAAGTCTTCAGACTATTATAATGTCAGTTAATCAGATACATTGTTTAAAAAAACAAGAAAGTTTAATTACCTGAAGGAAAAAGATACTTAGTTACATGGCTGCTTTATCATAATAATTGTGAATAATAAAAATGCTAAAAATTTTTGGAGTGCCTGGGTGGCTCAGTCGGTTGAGCATCTGCCACCTTGATTTCAGCTCAAGTCAGGATCTGAATGGTGGGATTAGGAAGCCCCATCTGAGGCTCTGCGCTCAGTGGATAGCGAGCTTGAAGGATTCTCTCCCTCTACTTTTCCCCCAGCTCCCTCACAGGTGTGCACTCTCTCTTTATACATAAATCTTTAAAAATTGCAAAAAATTCCCATTTATAAATGAATACAATTTTTCCATTTCTCCATACTTAGGTTTTTTTAAAGCGTAAGGCATTTGCAAAGACCTGAGTAAATGAAGGCCACTGTCTGAGAGGCCAGTAGATGATAGCATTGCGAGTGAAAATGCCCTGGCTTTATTTTTACTGTTACTATAAATACCTCATCTCTTATAATTATTTTCTCTTATCACAATATAGATATGCTGGTGTTTAACACAGTACCTGGCAAAAAGTTTTGCTCAATAAACTTTTATTCAATTTGCCTGATGTTGCAAAGTGAAACCATCAGTTATTAGATTCTAGTAATTAGTAAAAAGCAGGGCTCTATCTCTACATATTCCGGTGTATAAGCACCAAATCAAACAAAACACCTACTCAGTTAATATAGAGGGGCAAAGTATTCCAGAGTATGTTTTAGAAAGTCCTGAAGTCTTTATAACACTGATGGGAAGGAGAGAATGCCGAGAAATAGCCTCAGCTAGCGTATTTATCACATCTAGATAGACAAAGTAAAAAAAAATTACTATTTCGTGGCATTTAAGCAGGGCCAGGATGTACTTTGTTCTCAGAAATATCTTAGTGGTTCAGATTCTTAGTGTAGTGGTACAACCACATTGGAAAAACTATTTGGAACTACCTACTAAAGACAGACATTTGCATATTCTTGATCCCAGTACCTCCACTCCTGGGCATAGATTCAGTAGAAATGAATACATATACTTCCCATAAGACGTGCACAAGAATATTCATAGGAGCACACTATTTATATTAGACCCAAACTGAAAACTGTCAAATGTCAACAGTAGAATAGATAAATTATAGACTATTGGAACATTCTGTAGTAATGAGAATGAACCTGTTACAACTACATACAGCAGGGCAGATGCGTTTTACAAACATAACACTATGTGAAAGGTACCAGACATTACATATTTTGTGATTCCATCTAAATGAAATTCCAAAAGAGGCCAAGCTAATCAAGGATATTAAACGTTAGGATAGTGGTTACCCTTGGCGGTGGTTATATCTTGGGATGAGGGGAGTGACTAAAAGGCACACAGCAGACTTCTGGAGTACAAACATGACTTGTTTTTCGATATGTGGTCTGGTTACAGGAGTCTTTTCAACCTGTGAAAAGCTCATAAACCATGTACTTTTGATATTTATACCCTCCGGTATGCATTTTGTACTCCAACCTAAAATTTTCAGAAAAAAATTCATTCTAATTTAACATGAAAGCATGTGCAATTCTGTATGTGTTAATTTTTGTCTGTGTGTTGGGCTGTTTATGGAGTCCTTTTCAGAATTATGTGGAAGGAGGGGATGCTTTTTAAATTACACAGGCCATCCTTTTATCTTTCTGTCACCCATATAATGATATTTTCATGGACTGTATACTCTATACTTTCCTCCCTTCCTTTCTCTTTTCTTAACAAGTCAGGGTTAACTTGACTGTTTGCTGAGAAAGTGTTATGTCTTTCAAGTCTCTTGGGTGGAAAAAGTTTGAGGACTATTGTACAAAAGGTGTTGCCTTAAACAGCTCTTTTAAATTCTGAGCGCCTCTTGGGAAGGTAACATATTAAGCTTTGTGAGATATTAATAGGGTACCTCCAAACACGGGGCTTAGGAGAGCTGAAGAGAGTGCTAGTCACCCTGCAAGGAGGTAGTGCGAGCTTGGCAGTTCTAACACAGATTAGAAGCCTCGTGAGTGGGTATGATGTTAGAAAGCAAAGTTAGAGATTGCTGAAGATGAATTTAGTCTATTTTGCAATTTTGCCTAAATCTGGCTCTTTTCTTTTCAGAAGTAATTTTGATTGAGAGAAGTATGAGAAAAAAAAGAATAGAGGAGAAGTCTAAGGAAAAGGTCTTGAAATTTGCGGAAGGAGAACTGTCTTCAGGGAGAAGGCTAAGGGGGCAAAAAATGGGCTTAGCAAATGCAAGGAGGATATAAGGTAGTCAGGTAATTTGAGAGGTAACTGAAATAAAGTAGTCTATAGATTATGAAGGGTGGCTGGTTTTAGTGGCCGAAGGACCAAGAACTGGACTGGTAGAGGTAGAAGTTCAGCCAGAGTCAGCTGGGATCCAACTGGTAGGAAAAGCTCTGGTTGTTTTTCAAGATGTTTCATTAATCTAAGAGTCACCAGAATCTTAGATGGTCCATATTGTAAGAAACCACTGAAACTCTGTGAGTTTAAATGGTTTGTGTTCCTTCTTCTTTTCTTTTTTACAATTAGATACAGTCTTTGTGGAACCAGAACATTGTTCCTATCCCACAAAGTTGTTTTGTGGTTTTGACTGGGGGGTAAATCAGGCTCTTCCAATTAAAATTTGCTTTGGAGGGAACTCTTCCTTCTCTCCATCCTTTGTCTCTAAGGATGTTAAGGAAGAATCAAGAAAGGAAAAAAAGCGATATCTGGTGAGAGAACAGGAACAGCAGAAACAGATGAGGGGAAGAAGATACACAGAGGTGAAGAAGATGAAAGATAAAGAACAGGAGAGGCAACAGAAAATACAGAAATAAGAGGTAGGTCATAGTTGAAAGAGAAAAGGACTAGGAAAAAGGAGATGACAGAGGAGAGCACATACATTTAAAATAAAATAAGAATATTATTGGACCAAGCTAACTTAAGGGTGTCAATATTTTTGCGTTAAATAGTTCAGTAAAGTCTATCAAGGGATATAATTTGTGGTTCAGATATTTAGTAAAATTCATTCTTATATTTTCAAGTTTTAAGTCAAGAGACAAATTATAATTTTTTTTTTAAGGATTTGTTTATTTGAGAGAGAGAGAGAGAGAGAGAGAGAGAGAGAGCATGAACAGGGCCAGAGAGAGGGAGAGAGAGAGAGAGAGAAACCCTGACTCAGGGCTCAATCCCAGGACCCTGGAATCATGATCTGAGCTGAACACAGACATTTAACTGACTGAACTGCCCAGGTGCCCCCCAGATTATAATATTTTAAGAAAAGTTGTTTCTGTATTGTTATTTGATTAACACTAAATTGATTACCAAATGGTTTTTGGGTGGTATTTAATACGGAACTATTAAAGTGGACCATTTTGATGTTTACTAATAATGTAGCCCCTCCAAACAGAAATCTGAAATATCATAATTTATTATAGCATTTATGGGTAGGAGGTGTGGATGAGTATAGACTCTAATTATACATACAGTTTCTTCAATTTGCTATTATGTCACTGTAACTTAAAGCTTATGTTGGCAGTGTTTAATTATTACAGATATCTATACTTTTTGATATGGTGAACCTTTTTCAGTTTTATTACTTATAAAATATTCATAGTTTTTTCATTTATTAGTCTCCAGTGCAGGTGTATTATTAGAAAAGAAAATTGCTGGATAACTCTGTCACATTCACTCACGGTTAGATGACATAGATGAAATTCAAATCATCATGCAAACTCCTACTGAAATCCCTTTTTGTCTACTCCTTGTGCATAATAGAAGTATATAGACATTGTAACTATAATCAATTTCATATCATATTTGATCATGTTCTCAAGGATTTGATTTTGGAACTTAAAACTAATAAAATTAATTGAACACGAGATTCTACATTTTGATGAGGTAGCCTTTTTTAGTATGATACAATGAATATTTTATGTCACCTTTTATTTGTATAAATGTCTTAGTTTATTAAAAATGTGTTTAAATTAGAAAGCCTCTTTTCTAGCTTCTTTTGATAGTAACGAAAATCCATGAGGTTTCTTTTTTTATTTCAGAGACAGTCTAATGGTATAGATATGTTATTCAAACATGTTGATTCTGACTTTTCACTAGCTCTTTAACTAACCAAGAGAAGTTAATACCTAGCACTTACTAGCATCTTATGAGAGCATACAATTTAGAGGTCTCATTTTAATTTGGTGGTTCCTTATTATAATTTCAAAAATACTGCTAGGGAATTAAGTCATAACTATTTTTATTTTGAAAGATATACTATGCTTTTTAGGTGATATAGTAAATTGTGCAGATACTTAAGATCCTTGGTATATGAGAAGTAAAACCAACATGGACTAGACATAGTGAGGAACACACTGGTCTCTGTAGAAATTTGAAAGCCCAGTTTAATTTCTTTCTGTAATTCCCATAGGCTTCTCAGGTGATCTTTAGGGATTTTGCCTCTGCTGTCTCCCAAAGTCAAAGTCAGGGACAGCTTTAACCTCTTGCTTAGCAGTTATACAATGTGATTTGGGATTCAAATGATAAGAATCAAAGAACATGAGGGAATCTTCCTGTATCTTTCCAGCTTTTCTTAGAGTCCTTAATCTAATTGGCAGGAAGTAAAAAAATGTTGATGCTTTAAGTTTTAGCTGTATCATTTCTAAGAAAGGCAGCCCAGTATAATGACCGCATCTAGGTGACTGAAGATGGCGGGGAACATGATGTCATCATATATAGGTAATCAGGCTTTTGTTTTAAATTGTTAGGAGAAAAGTCTATTAGCCTTGGGAATGTGTCAACTGTGTGTTGCAAGGCTTTTTATATAGATTTATATATTCTTGTTTATATGCTTATGTTCATTCACTCATTCATTCATTTTCTGTCTTAGTCCCCTGAGTATTTGAGGTAGCTAACGTTAACAAGATTCAGCAAAATAGAAACAGAAACTAAAATCAGGACCAGGAAGGATAGGGTTGTAACAGGTTATCAAGACTGGGGGGCAAACCATATAGATCATAGCTTGTATAGTTACTACACTAGAGCTGTTATTTTGTCTCTAAGCTTCCCAAAACCCAAAATGAAAAAGGAGATGAAGTCATATAACACTTATTATTAAATAAAAGAAAGCATGTCACATTGCAGGGGAAGCAAAGCTTTTCACTGCATTTAGTTCTAATAGAATTTCTTACTGGAAGCTTTAACCCTGACTTCTGCAGTGACAGTGCCCTTGACAATATCACTATAGCTAATGCAGGAAGGAGATTGATAAGGCCATCTCTTGCAGAATCTAGAATCCCTCAGTGGAGTGGAGACCATAACCCCAAAATCGGTTCTGTGGGGGTCTGAGAATGCAGCTATCTATAAATTGGTTTTATCCAAGAATATAATCTAGACTTAGAATTTCTAACATATGCTTTTGACAGTTCTCTCTTAGCCCTATTTTTCTAAGTTGCAGTTTGGATATACAGTGGATAAATATATTCCCTAGTAAAAGTTCTCAATTGTAGGTAATCTATACTTGTGTGAAGGTGGATCCATGAGAATTTATTAGTGAGTTTATTTGCTGATTTTTTTTTTTTTTAAATTGAAGGCCTGTTTTTTCATTGAAAGTTATTGGAAATATTTTATATATTAAAATAATTTGCATATGTTTGTGAAAATATAACCTCTATAAAATTATTCAAAATTTGTTCCTTGTTATGTTTAAAAGCTATTATTGATTAAAGAGAAGTTGTTAGCGTTGAGCTTCAACTTTTGCTTGCAATTTCTGTGATATACTGTACTTATTGATTTCTAACTGTTTTCTACCTCGTTCTTAATTTTGGTTTGTAGATTTTTTTGTTGTTGTTGGGTTTAGATGTGGTCACCTTTTATAGATTGTAAAGATAAATGGTTAATGAGTACTGTAAATCCAACTATTGTGTTATATGTGTTCCGTTGTAGAGGGAGTAGAGTTTTTTTGTTTTTTTGTTTTTTTGTTTTAACCTTTATTAATATATTTGAGAGAGACCACACACATGGGCACAAGATGGAGGAGGAATCCTTAAGCAGACTTACCCCTGAGCATGGAGCCCAACATGGGGCTTGACCCCAAGATCCTGATATCATAACCTGAGCTGAAATCAAGAGTTGGCTGCTTAACCAGATGAGCCACCCTGGGAACCCTGGAGGGAGTAGTTTTCTAAACAAAATTTGAAATTAAAATTAAAAATCTATTGCAGTTTAAAATTTAAAATTTCCCAAAAGATTATTCTTTGAAAGATACTTGGTTTAGGTCATTAATATTTGCCTCTAACATGTCATTTAAGGAAAATTACTAAAAGAAAGGGACTGACTTCATGCTAGACATAAAATATTATTACTGGCAAATAATCCTGCAGGGAAGGTGTTATTACTACCATTCACATGAGACTATCAGAGCTTGAAGAGGTTAAGGAATTTGATCACAATCAGAATGGCAGATTCAGACTCAAAATTTTCTGACACTGTAGGCAAAATTACACTACCTCTCTGAGCTAAATTTCATTATTGGTGAAATGTGGCAAGTCATAGAAACCTCACAGAATTATTTTGGAAATTCATGAGGTGATGTTTGTAAAAATTATCCCATTACCTGGCAGGTAACTAAACGCAATAAATGGTAGCTATAAAGAAAGAAAAAATTATCATAGTATGTCCTAACTATGGTTTTTCAGTATACTTGGGTTGGAGGCCATATTTCACTTTGACATAAGTTAATTCTTTTTCATAATATAATACGTCAAGATAAGAAATTCACAGACCTAAAGATAAGAAATTACCAGCAGGTGGAGCTCAGTGTCAGAGAAACCACATTTCTGAAATTGAGATGTTTTTTACTTTATATTTTAAAAATAAAACTAAATGCATACAGTTTTGAAATTTATGTGTGAACTTTTTCTATTTTTAGCATGCCTACCAAAAGTCATCTCCCTGCAGCATAGTTCTTACATATGTAAAAATAGTGCTTAGTTATTGGTATCATAATGAATTCTTTGTTATATCATGATGACAGTTCATGTGCATGATCAAGATGCTTAAAATGAACTTTATTTATACAGACTGGATTAGAATTTGATCACTTCATTCAGTAATTGGACTGATAATCGCAAATTTAACTTGTCAAAACCCTCAAATCTTCCACTCTCACTGTTTTCCACTTCTTAGTAGATGGTATCACCTGCAATCAGCTACTCAAGCCAAAAATCTGGGGAAACACCTTTGTGTTCACTTTTTCTCAAATCTCCTATTCACTCCATTGATGCCACCTCCAAAATATAACCCACATTCCACCTTGTGTCAGCATCTCCACTGTGATCATCCTAATAAAGACACTGTAGCTGTGGCCTGGACTACTTCAGTCATGCTATGCGTGTGCTCCCTTTGCCCTTCCTACATTTTATTTTCTGTACAGTAACTAGAGTGATCTCAATGTGATCTTATCTTTCTCAGGCTAGCGGCCCTCCTGCGGCACCTCTATGTAATTAATATAGAATTCAAATTTCTTACTGTAGCCCAAGGTACATCACCTTGCCCCTCCCGTCTCCTCCCAGTGAAGCCTCATTCCTTATCTCCCATACTCTAGCCTTTCTGATCTGATTGCCATTGACTACCCAAGCTTCATCTCATCCCAAGGCCTTTCTGTTTCCTCTCTATAATATTCTTTTACCAGTTTTTCATGACTGACTGCCTTCTTTCCATCACTTCAGCTCAAATATCATCCCTTTGAGGTATCTCTGACTGCTCTAGCTATAATGGGCTCTCTTATTATCTGCGTACCCATACTGTCATTATATATCCTGTTGTCCCTTTTCATTTCTTACCAAAACTTATTGCTAGGGTGTTGACTGCTCCTCCATCTCCTCCTCCTTTTATTTTGTTGGCTAACATTTATTATATAGTAGTGTTCTTCTAAGAATTTCTGTCATTGAATACTTTAGTATATATATTTATATGTAGTAACTCATTTAATCATGGTATTTGTTTATGTGTATATGTTTTTACTATCTATTTTCTTTTCCTGTAATCTCTGCCAGCTTCCCAAACTGTAGCTCCAAGAAGACAGCTATTTTCATTTTGTTTACTGCTATTTCCTTAGCTTTGTGCAGTACTTGGCACATAGAAGAGGGTCCATAAATATTTTTTGAGTACTGGGCCAGCTCTTGGAATCTGTAATAACAAATAGAGTCATTAAATATTAAAATAATCTCCTAGGGGAAAGAGAACTATTTTAGGGAAGAAATCATGCCTGACTGATTATTCTTAGAGTACTTTTCTATGAAGATAGTAGGGTATAAACTTAGGTTTTAGAAAAGACTTTGACAGCATTCTTTACCAAAGATTACTAAATAGTCACCATTGGATGGAAAATACGCTTTTAGCATGATCCAAGAAAAGGTTTAAAATCAGAAATCAAAAAGTAAGAATCAACAGATATTGATTTATTGAAAAGTGTAAAGATCAAGTTGCCTCAGCAATTAATAATCACATCCATTATGGGTTGAATTGTATCCTGTAAAAAGAGATGTTAAAATCCTAATACCCAGTTCCTATAAATATGACCTTATTTGGAAATAGGGTCTCTAGATGTAATGAAGTTAAGAGGAGGTCATTGGAGTAGGCTGTAATCCAATACGATTGATGTCCCGGTAAGAAGAGAAGAGAGACTGACATAAAGAGAATACAGCCATGGGAAGAGAGAGGCAGAGATTGGAGTCATTCTGTCATAAGCAAAGGATTGGCTGGGGCTGCCAGAAGCTATAAGATACAAGGAAGGATCTTCCCCTAGAAGTTTTGACCCTCATGACACTTTGATTTCAGACACTGAGAGAAAATAAATTTCTGTTGTCTTAAGATGCCCAGTTTGTGGTACTTTGTTGTAGCAGTGCTAGGACACTGATACAACATCTATTGTGTTTATTATCTTTATTTATTTATTTTTAAAGATTTTATTTATTTATTTTACAGAAACACAGTGAGAGAGGGAACACAAGCAGGGGGAGTGAGAGAGGGAGAAGCAGGCTTCCCGCTGAGCAGGGACCCCGATGTGGGGCTCGATCCCTGGTCTCCAGGATCATGACTTGAGCTGAAGGCAGTCGCTCAACCAACTGAGCCACCCAGGCGACTTTATAAGTGATCTGGAAGACTGCCTAGTGAGGTACCTAGAATTTTGTCGTTCTGAAAAGCAAAACCAGTGGGTATTAAGTAATCATAGGAAACACACCTGAATAGGAGTCAAGATGGCGGAGGGCCAGGTGACCACATTTAGGGGAGTTCCCTGAAGAGAGCTGAATTCCAGCAAAAAAACCCCACTATAGGACCACTGTGAACACCCTGAACATACCTGAATTAACTTTTCGGTGGGCTAGACCAAGAAGAAAGAAATCTAGCTACTCTAGATTCTATATTCCATGATTGTAAACATTAGTTTTGATTTGTCTTATCTCTAAGATTGTTTCCAGATTGAAATTTTGCAGTTTTTATGAGCTATGAATTTATATGTCAGGTACTTTAGTAAATGCTAAATGAATATTGAAAGAAAAAATGAGTAAGACCAAACAAAATAAGAGATAAAGATAGGAAGATAAAAATAAATTTATAGGTATAAAAATATGAATTGTTATATCTAAAATGATCTAGTGAAAGAAATGAGACCAAGCAAAGAATATTGAGGATCAGTATATATTGTTTCTTGAGTATATCAGCCTATTGCAGAAAAACAAAATGAGTAAGTTACTAATACATCCTTTGAGACACTTTTTTGGCAACAGAATACTTTTGGTGAGGTGGAGCAGGGACCCATGCAATGGTTAATTGCATGAATTCTGGAGCAGAGTTGCTGGGACTGGAATTGTTGGTTTGCCACTTATTGACCATGTAACCTTGGGCAAGTCATTTAAGCTTTTGGTGCCTCAGTCTTTTCATCTGTAAACTAGGACTTGTAATAGAACCTATCTCACAGGATTATTATAGGAAATTAAATGAGCTAATCCACTTAAAATATTTAGAACAGGGCCTGGCTCATAAGAAGCTCCCCATCCCATGCTGTTACTATTTATTAAATGTAAAATTTTATAAAAATTATTCCCAGAATATAATATAGGACTTTTCCTTGATGGGAATTATGTAAGGAAGAGTTGTTGTTGTGGACAACAAAATCAAAATGTGCCTATATTTAAAATGGAAAAATAGAGGAAATTATACAAAGAGGTAAATTTTATTTATCTATTTTTAAATTGAACTGAATTGGAAAGGGAGGTTAAATGTGTAGAGGAGGAGGCATTGTGACAGAATTGTGAACCCAGGAAAGTTTTATGGAATCCGACTTTTGTATGGTAGGTTTCTCTTGCTTTTCCTATTTTTCTAATTTATGTTCATAAAGTGCCTTAAAGTTTGGTCCATTTTAAAGAATATTCTGCCTAGTATTTTGGTATGGTATCTGGCAGCTAGTGGTTGCACAGTACCTTCTTTTAAAAAAAGAAGGAATGAATAAAACAAGGATTTATATAGCAATTAACAAATTATTTTAGAACAGGGTATCAAAATAGGAGCCTTATGTTCAGATTAAAAATTTATGATTTTAAGTATCCCAAACATGCTACTGTTTCTCAAGCCCTATCACCTCATTATATGTTGTTAAGCTCAAAAGTTCTTGCTGCAGGGAAATTTTTAATTTTATTTTTATTGAGACCTTAAAGATCATTCATGCATAATTTAATTCCTTTCTTTTTGAATCAAAAGAATTATAAAGCACTGGACAGTTAGACCTTAGTAAAATTAATTAAAAAGCACTGGATTAAGAAAAGCTTTATAGCACAGCTGTTTGCATAGTGTTGTTTCAAGAAGTGCTTAAAAATTTGGTTTCGTTTCAGAGATCTCAAGATCCAGGCTTCTGAAGCAGAAAGACTTTGACAGGTTCTATAGGAAGAAAACAAGTTATTTTATTTCAAAAAATAATTAGAAAATAGATTTATTTTCTAAGTAATAGATTTTCACTTAATGCATGAGGGTTTTCTCTGTGTTGCTGGCTAAACAATTAACATTTGTTGGAGGTACTGATCCTTGTATCCAGAACTGACTGGTATACTTCCATGCCAACAGGGGGAGATAGTATCCAATAGGAGATCCAGATCTATGCCTCTTCTATCTTGCCTTTGGCTCAGACAGGAAGCTCTTTGGACAAACTGATTTCTGTGGGCCCAAGGTCACCAGCTCTTGGCTAGATTTGAGATGGAGAAGAAAAATAGATGTTTATATTGTGAGTGTAGGGTGGAGCCTGGGTGTGACTCCCAGTTCTGTAAAACTTGTGCTTTAAGGCATGGCTTTGAGATTGCCTCCTCTTCTACCTCAGAAGTCAAAAGAGATCAGGTAAGGGGGAAAGCTGGCTCAGGCCTACTTTAGCCACAACTCAGAAATCTCCTGAGGGGTTCAGCATAGCATCTACTTTATGCTGTCTCTTCAAATGGGAAGAATAATTTTTCTTGACTGACCTTTGAATATGATAGTAAACGAAACTCTTTTGAGATAATACTATCACTCAGATGCCAAACAAACCTATTTAAAAAATGGGCTTGTTTTCCATTTCTATTTAATTTCATTTACTTTTTTAAAATTCACTGCTCAGATTTGTGAAAAACATGTGCTTTCTACAATGCCAAAACATGGGAAAGGGGGAAAAAAAGCACACTTTTGTTTAATATCTGAGGAGAAACATTGCTCACTTTAAAATCTGTGATGGTATTAAGATTTTTTTATTACAATTTTCAGTTTTTTATCAGTTGGTGAGCCCAGTTTTACCTTCATATTTTCAGTTTCTGTGAGGAAAGGAAAATAATATTTTTCTTCTTCGGTATTAAATAATTGGTGACAGTACAAGAAAAGCCTTTCACTATGATACATAACTATATATTTTGATGCGAAATTTGTAATCAATCCTTATGGTTTAATTTAGTAAACCAGAACACACTGATTTCTTAATATTTTATTTTATTTTATCTTATTTTTTAAAAGATTTTATTTATTTATTTGACAGAGAGAAACACAGTGAGAGAGGGAACACAAGCAGAGGGACTGAGAGAGGGAGAAGCAGGCTTCCCGCTGAGCAGGAAGCCTGATGTGGGGCTTGATCCCGGGTCTCCAGGATCATTACCTGAGCCGAAAGCAGTCGCTTAACCAGCTGAGCCACCCAGGCGCCCATGATTTCTTAATGTTTTAATGTATAACATAATTTCTGTGAACAATAGGAATGGAGTCCTATCTTAAATTGATTGTGTTAGTAAAGAATTATATTTATACATTATTTTGCAGTTTAAACTTAATTGCCTGCTGCCTCCAAGTCCCTTAATTAATTCCCCTGTACTTTAGACTGTCATTCTTCCATATTCGCCATGTTAGGAAAAACAAATTCTGGTCCTTCAAATAAGAACGGAAAATGTCAGAAGAGTATTCAATTATTATATACCTTCCTGTAGTTTTTCTTATATTTGTTAAGAGTTGTAATGGATAGATATATAATTCCTGTTTTAAAGTCACCAAATTCCACATTAATTTAAGGTGCTGTAAGTATCAGTGTCCTGCTGCCATTCAGTAAGTACAATTCATAGATAGAAGAGTCATTTCTTATACTTGTAACTTTGGTGTTATCTTGATTTATAGTCATAAAAATATTAGAGGCTGTAGAATCCATTGGTGTCATCCTGCCCAATCTATCATTTTGGATGTAATAATGTCTCTGAAGCCCAGGATAATTAGTGACTCACACAACTGGCTAGTGATTTGTAAAGTGTAATTTTCTGTAGCTTCGAAAGAATGTTTTGCTTCCTTTTTACCTTTACCCTTTGTTTCCTGATATATATTTTTATGGCCCTTACTTAGTATTTTTCTGTATTTATATTTTTATTTTTTTGTATATCTTTCTATTCAGAAACAATTTTATGCTCTTTATTGTTTTTGAAATCATTTTTAACTCTCAGTTTTTATTCATTTTTCTTCTCTTTTGCATCCACCCATGACTCTGATGATTTTTCTTTGGTTATTAGCTATTGACCTAAATATAATGTGATTACTTATGATAAATATCCAAATATACATTTAAACATTTATCATTTTCAGTCTGCTTAGTTAGATGTTACTACCATATTCAGATTCACACGTAATGGCTCATGTGGTGATTTCTTACCCGAATTGTTCCAAGGAGGGCTTTCAGTTCTTAAGAAGTCACTAACCTTCTTTCATAGGGATGTTCTGACATCTTTGATTTTTACTCTCTGATATTCTTTTATAATGTTTCCAGTGGTCCTTATTACCACAGGATGCATACTGACTTATTTTAGGCAGGAGCCTTCCATTTTACCAGAAACTTGAATTCCCCTGGAAATGCGAACTTGTCCAGGGCTAGTTTGTCTTCCCTCGGTGAGCTTTCGCCTCCCCTCACCCCAGTTGTGCTGCTGTTTTTAGTCATCTGTTTCCTCCTTCAAGTAGTCTTATTAATGTAATACTAATTCTGTATTGTAATACTAATGTAATACTAATTCTATATTGTCTATGGCAGAGACATCCTTCTTGTTTTTTCACTTCCCTAAAAATTAATGTAATACTAATTCTGTATTGTCTATGGCAGAACCATCCTTTACTATTTTTTCACTTCCCTAAAACATCCTCCCCTTTTCTCCAAATTTTTTACTGTTCCCTCTGGAATGTTATTCTAATAAGCAAACTTCCTTCTCTAGAGAAGACTCCTCATTCTCCTGTATTCCATGTTACTCAGCATTGAGAAGTGGTCCTTGATGCTCCTTTATTATTTTTCACCTTAATGTGAAAGCCACTGTTTTTTCAAAATTTGTGAAGTTTGGTTTACTTCTTCTCACTGATGAACTCTTTCATACTTCTGTTCATTCCCCTTCATTTATCAAAGAATAAGTTCTCTGGCTTACTGTCTCTTTTTATACCCTCTTTTTATGCTGTTTGGGATGCCTTGATCATTCATGTGGCACACCCATCCCAAACCTTAGTTTCTGTGTTCATCAATCTAATGTAGTATCAATGGATGGATAGTAGCTGATAGTTTAGGTCAAGAGGCCTTTTGTAAGGATAGAAGAGAGCTCTTTGGCTCTTGTTGTCCTTCTTAAGTAACTGGCACCAGCTCTGGACTGCTTACTTTACAGACTTCTTGTTTTGTAAGAAACATAAAACCTCATATGGATAAGTGACTTTTAGACGTATTTCTGCTGCACATAGCTCAGTTTAATTCTTTTCTGACTGAAAGAATAAGAAAAGTTGCAATGAAAAGAGGGAAATATCAGTCAGCATAGTACTGCTGTTTTCATTGTTGTTGCTTGTTTCTATGTTTTAGAAGGTACTTGACCACAGGAGCTTTTTGTAGCCTGTTCATTAAGGTAGAGGAATTTTAGTGCATCACTAGACATAATGATAGATTATAATACTTAAAAGTCTGGCCACCACATTTTGTCTTTAGTAAATATCTACATTTTGAAGGTGTGGGATTTTTCTTCCCCCCAGCTCCCTAGTTTCTGGTTAAATTCTTACAAAGCCTAATTGGCTCTCCCAGTTGAGAGTATGTCAGATGTTTTAAAGTTATATACATTTTTCAGTGTTTGATAATATGATTAACAGTATTTGTGAAAATAATTAAGTTGATGCATTCTTGATATTTATCGTAGGACTTAATTTTTTCAAAAGAATGAGAAAAACTTGTAAGGATTTTAAGAGCTATTTTATATGTTAAAAGAAAGTAAGATAATTGTACGTTATTTTAAGTTGTCCTTGCTAATTGTATGGTTTTAGATTGTTACTTTATATGGTCAATTTCTACTTAAATTCAGACAAAACATTTGCTCTAGTTATGAATGATGTAATCTTTATAAGGCATCCCCTTCAAAGTATATATATATAAATATATATATATATACACCAAGATTGTTTTTGCTTCTTTCTTTCTTTCTTTCTTTCTTTCTTTCTTTCTTTCTTTCTTTCTTTCTTTCTTTCCCCTTCCTTCCTTCCTTCCTTCCTTCCTTCCTTCCTTCCTTCCTTCCTTCCTTCCTAGATTTTATTTATTTATTTGACAGAGAGAGCACAAGCAGGGGGAGGGTCAGGTTGAGGGAGAAGCAGACAGAGGGAGAATCAGGGTTCCCACTAGCAGAGAGGCTGACATGGCTGGATCCCAGGACTCTGGGATCATGACCTGCACTGAAGGCAGATGCTAAACCAACTGAGCCACCCTGGTGCCCATCTTTTTGCTCCTTTTTAAAAAAAACATCTAAAAAATTATTTATTTATTTGACAGGGAGCAGTCGGGGGAGCACAAGCAGAATCAGGGAGAGTGGGAGGCAGAGAAAGAGAAAGGCAGGCTCCCTACTAATGAGGGAGCCTGATGTGGGGCTTAATCCCAGAACCTTGGGATTATGACCTGAGTCTGAGGCAGATGCTTATCTGACTGAACCACCCAGGTGCCTCTCTTTTTGCTCTTTTCTTAAAGAGAATGAAAGGGAGTAGAAGTGGTAGAAAGTATGGTCAAAGTTTTAAAATAAAACAAAACCATAGATGACGGGTGAATACTTCAGACCCTATCTCATCACTTAGCCAAATAAAATTACTGAGACCTTTATAGTTTACTTTTTGTTATGCTTTTCTATGTACTTAAAAAATGTTATTTACATAAATTTTATTTTTATGAAGCAACATTCTCTAGACATATGAGAACACTGAATGTATGATGAAAATTCATCACAGAATATAGGTTGTAATGCTTCTCTGAGGACTGGGGAAAGAGGGAGTGCAGGAAATGTTTTTTAGCCTTCTCACTCCATCACAGCAGGTGAAGTATTTCTATATCCTAATATTATAAAGTATATATCCTGCAGTAATTATTAAATACTGACTGTTTTGTTTGTGGTGGCAAGAAAGCATTGGCTGCCTTAAAGCTTCTCTTTGCCAAGAAAAAAGAAAGTCTTACATTGAGGAAGCACACAAAAATGATTGCTCTGTTCCAGAATGTATTATTACTAATCTACTAAGTGCTGACAGAAGCAAGGGCAAATACTTTATTAGATAAAGCCACATGTTACAAGTCAATTCCTATCATCACCAGGTGTTTCCAGCTGGAATCTAGACACTATCAAGGTACTGTTTACTAGAATTCCAGAAATCCTTGGTGACGTGGTTTATTTACTGCATGATTTCACCTAATGAAAGGTTAGCTTTTCCTTTGTATTTGACTTAACAGAAATAAGAACCTTGAGCATCATAAGGAATTGAGCTTTAAAGATTATAGGGTGTTTTTGTTTGCTAAAGGAGTGGTCACCAAGAGTGAATGGCCAACAGGAAATGAAAACTCTAACTTGCTAATGATGGGTTGTAATGAAAGGAACAATAACAGAATAAAATTTGATTGATTTAAAAATTGTTCCAGAATTTGGCCTTATCTTGAAGTTAAGAATACTCTGAAGAGGGCGCCTGGGTGGCTCAGTGTGTTAAAACCTCTGCCTTTGGCTCAGGTCATGATCTCAGGGTCCTGGGATCGAGGCCCGCATTGGGCTCTCTACTCGGCAGGGAGCTTGCTTCCTCCTCTCTCTCTGCCTGCCTCTCTGCCTCCCTGTGATCTCTCTCTGTGTCAAATAAATAAATAAAATCTTAAAAAGAAAAGAATACTCTAAAATAGTAAACTTTTAAAAACTTTTTTAAATTTTATTTTTTTTTAATATTTTATTTATTTATACGAGAGAGACAGAGAGAGGAACAGAGGGAGAAGCAGGCTCCCCACTAAGCAGGGAGCCCTATGTGGGACTTGATCCCAGGACCATGGGATCATGACCTGGATTGAAGGCAGGGATCTAATCGACTGAGCCACTCAGGCTCCCATAAACCATGGTTCTTTTTTTGGGTTTTTTTTTTTTGTTTTTTTTTTTTAAGGATGGTCATGAGAAATGATAGGCAGACTGTTATTTTAAAATTATAATTATCTACTTAATCACGAATGTATGCTATCATTCATTTTGAAGTATACATAGGATACTTATTATAAGCATAAAATCTTTAAACTCCACTATTACTTCATAGTTCATATAAACTTAGCTTTAGGTTTTGGTTAGATGTTAATGTTTGTATTTTATAAATTGTTTTAGATTTTTAAATCTAAGGCAAAAAAGCAAGTATGATTTTGAGAGGTTAAGAGAGGAGGAAAGAGTGAATAAGATGGCTCTACAGAGTGAGTGAGATGTGATGGCATAGGTGTGAGTGGCAGAGGACTACCAGACACTTGGGTGACAGAGGTCCTACTGGTTCTGCTCACTAAGTAACTGAAGTGGTAGGAGCAGATGGGAGCTCATGATTTTGGTGTGGGGTGCTAAGTGTCCTGAGCTTTCTTCTAGATATGACTGGCAGGCAGTTTGGTATGTCCTTCTAAAGCTGGAGATTAAGACTTAGGAGTGATCAGTATAATTAAAGCAGATAGAGGATAAAGAAAGAGAAGAAATATGAAACATAAGGACTGAAAATCTTTCTTTAAATTTTGGCAATTTTTAGGAGTTTGTTAGTGACTTCAGTGGAAATAGTTTCTGTGGAGTGATGAGGGTGAAGATCAGATTGCAGTAGATATGGGTGTGAGTGGGGTGAAAAAGTGAGGTTTCATTAGAGGAAACAGTTTCAGAATATTTAAGAATAAGGTATACTGGGGCACCTGGGTAGCTCAATTGTTAAATGTCTGTCTTTGGCTTAGATCATGATCCTGGAGTCCCTGGATCGAGCCCCACATCGGGCTCCCTGCTCGGCGGGAAGCCTCCTCCTCCCTCTCTCACTCCCCCTGCTTGTGTTCCCTCTCTAGCTGTGCTTCTCTCTGTCAAATAAATAAATAAAATCTTAAAAAAAAAAAAAAAAGGGTGTATTTGCATTTAAGTCCAATGTGGGACTTTAGACTAGTCACTTCACCTTTCTGAGTCTCGAGTCTCAGCTTTCTCATTTGTTAAGCAGGGATAATAACGATTTTTAATTTTTTAATTTTAATTTTTTTTTTTAAGATTTAGTTATTTACTTGAGGGAGAGAGAGCACAGAGGGAGAGGGAGAAGCAGACCCCAGCAGATCAGGGAGCTTGACGTGGGGCTTGATCCCAGGACCCTGGGTTCATGACCTGAGCCAAAGGCAGCCGCTTAACCAGCTGAGCCACATAGACACCAGATTTTTTATTGTTTTTAAAGGATTAAATGATAAAGCAGGAAGGTTGCCTTGTAATTTGCTTTATGCAAAAGAAATACACCAAATAATTGTGATTATTTTTTTAAAAGATTGTATTCACTTGAGACAGAGAGAGAGAGACAGAGAGAGAGAGCAAGAACATAAGCAGAGGGAGAGAGGAGACTCCTTCAGCAGGGAGACTGACACCAGATTGAATCATGACCAGGGCGGAAGGTGGATGCTTAACTGACTGAGCTACCCAGGTGCCCCATAATTGTATCTATTAACAGAAGACAGTGTACACTACTCAGGAGAAATTTGGATAGGCAGGAAAAGAGAATAATGACATGGTAGTTTGAAGGATGCACAGAGTCAAGAAAGTGTTATTTCTTAGTTTTAGAAGGGTGGGAGAGTTGACTTCTCACCCAATTAGTAGATACAGAATTAGAGATGACTTCTACTTAGAGAATTTCATTTGTTGAATTATAGATGACTTTGCTTACAGGAATGAGTGGAGAGGAAGAATCAGCAGAGAGGAGGACATTGGAAATTCAGATTAAAGAGGGGATAAAGGGAATAAATTAATAGAGTGAAACTGAAAGGAAGTGGAAGGACATTGTGGGATAGATAAAGAAGCTGGTCTTAAAGAGAATCTAAGCTGTCTCCTGAAGAGAGGGAGGGGGGGAAGCAGGGATGTGTGTGTGTGTATAGATGCATTTGAAAGTGCAGGGTAAAATACAAAGTTCAATGAAAATAATAAGTGACTGTAAGACTTTTGGGAATTTCAGTGGATAAATCTGCAAAACACCTGGCCATTTGACTCTGGAACAAAGGAGATAAGTCTGTCTTGATGTTATAGACAAAGAAAGGAGTCATCTTTGAACACTCCATAGGAACAGATTTTTTTTTTTTTTTTTCAATTCTCACACATATCTCCCTAGAGCCTAGAGTACAGTCTGGAACAGTATAATTGTTCAACAAACATTTGCTCAAAATAAATAAGTAAATAAAAGAGATCATGTAGGAAGATATTTTAGTGTGAGGAAAAGGCTAAGGCTGGAAGCTTGGGGAACACCAGGTAGGTAGGGCAAGTAAGGCTTATAGTGGAGACTGGGGAATAACAGGAGAAGGGAAAGAGGCCATCCAAGAGAATAGATGCCTCATAGAGAATTTCAGTAAAGGAACAGTCAGTAAGAAGCAGATGCTGGGAGACCTTCTGTTAGTTTCTCTGTGCTGTGTAACAATAACCACACACTTTATGGCTTAGAAGAAGACTCATTTATTGGTTCACAGATCTATGGGTCAGAAATCCAGTCATGGCATTTGAGTTTTTCGCTCAGGGTCGGGAGACTAAAGTCAAGGTATTGGCTGGGTTGTGTTTACATCTGGAGCTTGAGGTTTTTCTTCAAGCTCATATGGTTGTGGTAGAATTCATTCTTTGCAGTTGTAGGATTGAGGTCCTCATTTCATTGCTGTGTATCAGCAGAGCACCACTTATAGATTTCAGAGCTCACCAAAATACCTGGCTATGTAGCCTCCTCCAGCGAACTTTGTCACCTTCAGTCTCTCTCATTCTTTGAATCTCTGTCTTTAGGAAGAGACCAGTCTCTTTTAAGCGGTTACCTGGTCATGTCACATACACTCAGAGTATCTTAATGAGATTTCACAGATGAATGTAACTAAGTTCACATCATAAAGATCATATGCTTTACTCAGCAAGAATCTTAGAACTTTTTGTTCATATTTAGAAACAGTTCTAATAAACTTACTTTCATGATTTCTGAAAGTACCATAGATTAGAAACAGCAAATGGCTAGTACAAAGTGCAGATGTGGCGTAGATAGAGGAGTGGAGTCAGGCACTGTTGGTAGCAGAAGTAATAACCCATATTTTAGTTAAGATTTTATTTATTTGAGAGAGAAAGAGAAAGAGCATGAGAGAGCAGAGCAGGAGGGAGGGGCAGAGAAAGAAACAGGCTCCCTGCTGAGCAGGGAGCCCAACCCAGGGCATAATCCTGGGACTCTGGGATCATGACCTGAGCCAAAAGCAGGTGCTTAACCACCTGAGCCATATTTTAGCACCAAGGGAGGAATCTGGAAAAAAAATTAGGAAATATAGATGGAAGAAATTCCAAAACTGAGTCTTACAGCCTTGACTCAGCAAGATAAAGTCAAATTACATTCATTTGGAACTCTATAAGAAGAAGAAATACATAATTTATTTTGTGAGGGTAACCCTTTTTTAAAGCTATGGCCAAATGAGACATCTCATTAATGCCAGTTTAGTTCCAAAGTAAATCATTCTTTCAAAAATTCTGAATTTTTATCGTTTTAAGATACTATAATTAGCCACTTGATTTTTTATACCTTTAAAGCCTCAAGAGAATTTGTAGGTATTTTTAAAAAGTCTAGGTATAATTCGTAGAGCAGTGAAGCTGATTTTTTAAAATTCCAGTAATTAATTCTTTGGTTCTATAAATTATTTTTTTGGTGCCCCGTCAGTGTAGGGAGGAGAGAAATTATTTGACTTAGATTACATTATAGATTTGCACTTGTTATTTTCGTCATTGGCAAAGTTATTTAACCACCAAATTTGACTTTCTAATCTATAAAATGAGGATTACAGGACCTGATATATACATAGTGTTATAGATAATTAAAAACAGAGCAATGCATGTACGTACAGAGCAGAGTTAGTGCTCAATAAATGTTAGTGTTAGAGCCGTTTCCCAAAGTCAGTACTCTTGTTTCAGCAGAGAATTAGAATGGTACATGATGTCTGTCTTCTTTGACATAACCCTTAAAACTTAGCAGTAGTGGAATTACTATTACTTTTCTTCATGTATTAGACAGTATTTAACACAAAAATAATTTGGCTTTTCACTGAACTACTTTGAGATTTAATAAATTTATAAGCCACTGAATGAGGCATTTCTGAAATATGGATCCAGACTTTCCTGTGTCTATATTCAAAACCCTCTCCCCTGTTTTAGTGTTTTATCTTTCATAAAAAATAGATCATTTTATCTGCCATTAGTCTTTTGCCATTTTCAGTCATGTCAGACCTTTCACCATTCCACCATAATGGCTCTGTGTGTGTGCATGCGTTTGTCTCCATATTACCAGAATCCTCCATCTTATAATTATTATTAATTAAGTAGTACTGGTCCCTATCTGTTTTTATTGTGTATCTTGAGATGTGGTATTGAAAATAGTGCATGATTTTTTAGGTGTAAACGAACTACAATTTTATAGTTAATGTTATAAATAAATTTGAATATAATAACTGTTTCAGTGTAAAATTCAACTTTAGTGTAATTACTACCCCCTCTCCCCCATGCCTTAAATTTTTGAATGAGTGACCAATGCCCTGCATTTGGATGACTTTCTGGATGAAATGTAGGCAATGTGTTATAGTGGAAAGGAGAGTAAGGGAAGAGTTAACTTTGTCACCATATGTGTGTCGTGGGGCAAGTCATTTCACCTCCTCTGACCTCCATTTTCTCATTTCTTATGAAGTGAAAGGTTGAAGTAGAAAATCTCTCAGAAGGTTCTTTATGCCACTGATTCTATAAAGTAGTTTTGTTATATAACTGCTTTTTGGGGAAAATGTGATAGAATAAAAACTATAGTCCAATAATTTTTATATTTATTTTCATAGTTGATCTTTTTAATAGATGCCCTGTCTGCATAAACTTTTATTGATGAACTTATTTTTTGTCTTGGGGGTTAGTTGACTTTGAAATTTCTTCTTTATTTGCTGGCACCTTATTATCAGAAACAAAATTGGGCCCCAAAATATCAAAAGAAACTTCGAACTACATGTGCTAATTAGTGTGAAAGTAGATGCTAGCAAAGCAAATGAAAAAGTTAACCAGTGTTTCGCTACTGCACTGTAGGTAAATGGAAACCCAGAGAGAGAAAATCTTGGGACCTCAGTAATGCTGAGCTGCTATAGTTTTTGGAATTACTAGGGCTCCTGCTGAGAAAAACTGTCTTCGGGACTGCAGTGAACTCTCTGACAGATTTTGTAGCATGGTGTTGTTCTAATCAGAGGTGTTTCTAAAATCTGCAGTGAGAAATGAAAGAGAAAAAAATGCATATATGCACATTTTAATCTTACCTTATGAGAATTTATCAGAAGAATGCAATTTTTTACCAGTTTTTCTGATGAAGGGTCATCTGTATTTGGGTAGCTAAGGATTACTTTACAAAGTAAATGTCTGTTGTTTCTTTGTCAGCTATGTATTGGTTTCCTAACAAATTGCCACAGATTTGGTGGCATAAAAGCAATGTAAATATATCCTCTCACAATTCTGGAAGCCAGAAGTCCAAAATCAGGGTGTCTGCAAAACTGGCTTCTTTTGGAGACTCTGAGTAAGAACCATTCCATGCCTCCCTCCACTGGCCATCCTTGGTGTTGGCGAGTAGACACATCACTCTCATTTCTGTTTCTTATTTCACATTGCTTTCTCTTCTGTGTTTTTTCCTCTTCTTAGTCTTATAAGATGTTTGTCATGGATTTAGGACCCACCTGGGTAATCCAGGATGATCTTACTTTGAGATTCTTAATTAATTATGTCTGTAAAATTTCTTTTTCCAAGTAAGGTCACATTTATGTATCTTTTGGGGGGCCCCCATCCAATCTATTACAGTTTCTGTGTGTCTCTAATCATCAAGAAAGTTTTCAGAAGTTGAAGCTTTGACTGTGGCTGAGATCTTTAACTTTGAGAGAAGCTAGTTCTTTTGACTGTTCATTCAAATATTTTTGTATTGGCCACTCTGAGTCCCAGGAATACTAAGTGAATCTGTCCAAGGTCAGTGACCAAGCTGCTGAAATATAAATTCAGCTTTGCTACCATATTTTTGCTCTTAACTGCTATGCTATCTTGCCTTCCTGGAATAGCTTTTTCCCACCTCTCATTTCATACCTCTTAAGTACTGTTTCCCAAATACCTCAAAAAGAAATGTTTTTAAAATTTTGGTCAATAAATGTCTGCTTAATTGCTACAAAGATACAATAAATGGAGAACTTTCTGGGCTCATAATGTAGATGGTAACAGTTGATTCTAGTCCTGGCTTTGACTCTAACTCAGAATTGGATCACAAACCTCTCTGAGCTTCTGGTAAAACAAAATTATTTTTCTAGTATCTTCCAGTTCTAGAATGTTATGACTGTTTTTTAAAATGGATTTTTTCTGATTATATTTATAATACATACTTCTACAAAATAGACCTGTATTTTGATTATGGTGGCAGCAGCAGCATATATATAGAGAATTTACTCGTTACCGGTGCCAGGAGCTTTGTTACGTCCTTTCTGTGCCATATTAAATCTTTTTAGCTAACCTACTGAGTAGAACTATTACTATTCTTAGTAGACAGTACTATTATTATTCCCAATTTACAGAGAAGGAAATCAGCGTACAGAGAGCTAAGCATCTTGTCCCAAGTGATAGAGATTGGAAGTGGTAGGGCTAGGATTTGAACTCTCTCAGTTTGACTCCATTTCATGTCCTCCTAATGATTGCTTATATGGCTTCTGTTGTATAGTTTCTATAATTTAAGTGATGTACTATAACGGCAGTTGAAAAACTATCACCCATTGACCAAATCTGGCCAACTGCTCATTTTTTTTATGGTCTACAAACTAAGAATTGTTTTTACATTTTTGAGTAATTGAAGAATTTTAAGCAATTGAAGAAAACCCCCAAAAGACTATTTTGTGACATATAAAAATTATGTGCAATTGAGATTTCAACATCCATGAATAAAGTTTTATTGGAACATAGCCATGCTCATTGGTTGATGTATCGTCTATGGCTGCTTTCATGCTACGATGGCATTATGGGCAGAGCTGAGTAGTAGTAATAGAGACCAAATGGCCTAAATATTTCCTATCTAGCTCTTTACAGAAAAAAAAATGTACCGACCAATGTAATATTGCTGGTTATTTATTGTTATTTTTATCTTTGTGTCTTATAACATCTTATAAAAAAGAGGTTAAAGAGAACTTTTTATACAATATAGTATTGTTTTTAAAAGGCATGTTTTAAATAAAGTTTTAAATTATTTCAAATTTCTTTTTTTGTGTGTGACTACACACTCCTGTCTTTTAAAAAGTTTTTTGGAGATATAATTGACATATAACTTTATATAAATTTTTTTCTTAATACTACATGACAAAATAAACATTTCTCAGTAACTCAAGGAATGGTAAAAATATTTAGGAAGTTTATTATTGAATATTGTATATAAAAAGGCATGTGTAGACATATTACTAATAGTTTATAAATTTTCATAGACTATTATATCAACTTCATAATACAATGTCCAAAAATATATTAAACATCTCCTGTGTTTGAAGTAATTTTATATATAGTACAATATCTTTGTTTCTTTTGATGACTCATATTTAATGATTCATATATGAGATTCACATTCTTCATTGATATTATTATGAAGAGACTGAAACTATTGTTTAAGTCTTAAGTGAAAAATTATTATTAATCACTTGATAAATGTAATAAGTGTATTTAAATTAAAATAATCCAATTCACTAATCACATATGTGATTAGTGAATTGTGTAAACGTCTGAAGGATAAGGTTTACAAGTAAACATAAGTAAATGGTAGGACAAGTATCTGTTTACATTTAATTGTAAAGACCCAGTTAAAATACTTTGTTCTAATATGGGGATTATTACTTTATGTAATAGCTCCAGAACTTTCTATCTCAATATCAGACATTTAGAAAATGTTATTTCAATGAAAGATTTTAGAAACAACTTCCCATGTTACTTTTGCAAAACAATAACATATTACTAACCAGATGAGTAATAATCTTTGTACTTATACATTTTTTTCCTGTCCTGGTTTATGTAAGCATTATTTACATAAAAACAAAACTGGTTAAGAAAGCATTTTCTTTACTATCTTAGGCACTCTGATTAGGAATCAACACAGATTTCTCATTTAAATTTCCTCAGATGCCTTTTTAAGAAAACCACATGTTCGGGCTCCTGGGTGGCTCAGTGAGTTAAAGCCTCTGCTTCAGCTCTGGTCATGATCTCAGGGTCCGGGGATCAAGGCCCACGTCAGGCTCTCTGTTCAGCAGGGAGCCTGCTTCCTCCTCTCTCTCTGCCTGCCTCTCTGCCTACTTGTGATCTTTCTCTCTGTCAAATAAATAAATAAATAAAATCTTAAAAAAAAAAAAAAAGAAAACCACATGTTGTATTTCTGGTGAAATTATATTCTTGCATTAATCTACCAAATGATTCTAATGAAGTAGGACATGCCTATTGAAGGCAGAATTAATTATGAAATTATAATAGACCTCATGTAGGCTAACCAGATGAGTAATAATCTTTGTACTTATACATTTTTTTCCTGTCCTGGTTTATGTAAGCATTATTTACTTATAAACAAAACTGGTTAAGAAAGCATTTTCTTTACTATCTTAGGCACTCTGATTAGGAATCGCCATTTCATAATACCCCATAAATTGAAGTTTAAATGATTAGTATTATATCTGCATGGCTTGTATTTTGCTTCATTTTCTTATATCTTTAACATGAATTTTAAAACAATGAGTTCTTGTTAATTTTTGTAGACCTAATATTATCTAAATAATATATCATTTGTTAAGAGAATGTAAGGATAGGCTGTAGAACCAGTTATTTCCAACTGATTTGAATGTGGTTTCTTAAAAATATAGTTTTGGGCACCTGGGTGGCTCAGTTGGTTAAGCGAATGCCTTCGGCTCAGGTCATGATCCGGAGACCCGGGATCGAGTCCCACATCGGCTCCCTGCTCTGCGGGAAGCCTGCTTCTCCCTCTCTCACTCCCCTTGCTTGTGTTCCCTCTCTGGCTGTATTTCTTTCTATCAATTAAATAAATAAAATCTTTTGAAAAAAAATATATAGTTTTATTTAAACTTGTTTTTTCAAGAGTCTTTACCAGTAATTTAGTGTGCTTGAGTACTTTGCTGATTGAATTGCTTTGCTAAGAATTCATTGGCTGATACAGTTTTTATTATACTTTTAACTTGTTCACTCTTGTGTAAAGACTTTAAAATAATGAAAGCTATGTTTAAGGTGCCAGTCAGCATTTATGTATTTTTATTTAAAAGTAAACTTTTCCAGTATTATGGTATTATTGTAAATCAAATAAAAGAACGTCTGAAGGATAAGGTTTACAAGTAAACATAAGTAAATGGTAGGACAAGTATCTGTTTACATTTAATTGTAAAGACCCAGTTAAAATACTTTGTTCTAATATGGGGATTATTACTTTATGTAATAGCTCCAGAACTTTCTATCTCAATATCAGACATTTAGAAAATGTTATTTCAATGAAAGATTTTAGAAACAACTTCCCATGTTACTTTTGCAAAACAATAACATAGTTATTAGTTTATATCAGTGTTTTAAGATTCCATAAAATACTAGTTTTAATTGAAGCCAGAGATGGAATGACTTCAAGTCAGAAAAGTGGATATGAATTTTCTTAAGTCAGAAAAAGAAAATATGGCTTTTCTTAAGTCAGTAAAAGAACTTAGATATATTGAATTTTATATTAGGAATTTGGACAACCTAAGGGGAAGAAAGTTAAAATATCTATCTGAGTTAAAACTTCTCATCCAAAGACAGATGGGAAATTGAAAATGACCAAAGAAAAGAATTTAAAAGAGTTATGGATAACTAGAACTAGGTTTAAAGTTGATTCAGAACTTGATTATCTACTTTCTAGTTTTTTTATGGGTTCATCTCTCAGTGTCACATAACTAAATATTATGGCGCTAAAGGAGATTATCCTGTAAGATTACATAGAAATACATTACTGAACTTGACAATATCTGTAGCTTTGTGGACCGTTATCCATGTCTGTATCTTGTTTTGACTACTTAATAACTGCTTCACTGTCCTCATCTGTACAAAAGAGAAAATAGTAGTACCTACCTCATACATTGTTGTGTGGATAACATGAGTTAATATATGTAAAGGTGTTTTAAAAAGTTTGTTACACAGTATTAGCTCTGATTATTTCTTTATCTTCTTTATCATCACCCTCATTATTTTTCCATTTAAATAGTCATTATTCATTTTCTAATGAATATATTTAAGATTTCTCTTAATTTGTTTATAATTCCTGTTTCAGGGACTCTGAATTTAAAAAATATATTCATGTGGGGGCACCTAGGTGGCTCAGTTGGTTGTTTCTGACTTTGGCTCAGGTTGTGATCTCAGGGTCCTGGGATCCAACACCATATCTAGGCTCTCTTCTCAGTAGGGAATCTGCTCTGCCTCTGCCCTTCCCCCACTCATGCATGCTTGCTCTCTCTCTCTCTCTCAAATAAATAAGTAAAATGCTAAAAAAAAAAATCATGTAAAACAGTCTAAACATTTATCTTTCCTTTTCTATGTGAACTTATATTACCAGGTAATATTACTGGTTAATCAAATAATAGATAAGTGAAAGCATCTTTTTATGGAAACATTCCAACTAATAAATGGAGAAGAAATGTTAGAATTTGGAAGCATATCACCATTCTACAACACACAATGAATTAGTGGATCTATTAAGCATCAATATTTTCAGATATAACAAAAAATGAACAACCAGACTTTATTTAGTCTCCTGACATATGCCACCATGATCTCATTAAAAGTACTGAATCTGAGTCTGACCTAGCCTCTGAATCCAGCTGCCAGTTTGTAGGAGAGAGGACAGAGTACATGTTGGACTGCCCCATGGTACAAAATCATCACAAGCTAGGATGTGGCAAATTATGTCAAGTGGCTGGGCTTTTAAATAGTTAAATATTTAAAAGGAAAATATAGGGCTGTAGAAGGAACTTACAGAGTAATAGATGCTTAAAGATAGATTAAATAAACATTTTGAAATGATCAAAACTAAACTATAGTGTATAGGGATATACACTAGAGTTTAAAAATAAGACTAAAAATAATGTAAGTAAGTGATCACTATAGAATTCATGATAGTGGTTTCTTTGGGGGAAGGCATATATGTGGTTTGGATTAGAATATGTCACATGGAGGCCTTCTGCAGTATTTGGCAAAGTTCTATAGCTCAGGCTTGCTGCAAATTACAGAGTATTTACCTTTAGCTGAACATATATTTTTTTAAGATTTTATTTATTTGGCAGAGAGAAACACAGCTAGAGAGGGAACACAAGCAAGGGGAGTGAGAGAGGGAGAAACAGGCCTCTTGCAGAGCAGGGAGCCCGTTGCGGAACTTTATCCAGGGACTCCAGGATCATGACCTGAGCTGAAGACTGATGCTTAACAACTGAGCCACCCAGGTGCCCCTAGTTGAATATTTTCTGTTTGATTTTCTAGATTTATTTTTTTATAATGAAAAAGGCTAAGATAATTTAAATATCCTAATTAGAGTATATGGTAATTTTCTCTACTGTGTCCACCAAATCTAACTTACGGAGCATGTTTGATTTGGTAAATTTATTCATTGATTCACTAAACTTCGTGTATATGTGTGTTGTGTATGTGTGTAAGTGTGTGTACATGTGTGTTTATGTACTATATGACAGGCACTGTTCTGGCTATATATTGCTATGTAACAGATCACTACAAAACTTTGAGACTTAAAATAATAATAATAATAATTTAATTTGCTCGTGAATCTTTATTTGGGAAGAGTTCTGTGTAGAAGGCTTGTCCAGCTCCATGCGTTGACAACTGGAACAGTTGGATTAGAGGCCTCAGGATGTACTTCCAGTGTGCTTCACCCACATGACTAGCAGTTTGGATGCTGGTAGCTAGGAGCCCAACTAAGCTCTATTCATCTCCTTGTGGCATATGTCCATGAATTGCTTGAGCTTCCTTATAGCTGGGGTGTCTGGATTTAAGAATGTGTCCCAGGAGAACCAGGAGGAAGCTGTTTTTATGACCTAACTTTGGAAGTCATGTAATTTCACTTCTATCACAGTCACGTGATTGTCCAAAATCAAGTGTAGGAAACACAGACACCTCTTCTCAATGGAAGAAGTGCCAGAGTCTTTATTGTAAGAACATGTGTGATGGAAATATTGTTGTGGCCATTTTAGAAACTGAAGTATGCCATCTGCACTGTCTTAGTTATGTATACAAAGCCAGTGAAATAAAGTCCTATCCTGAAGGAGCTTACAATTTAGTGAAAGAGAAGTTAAGAGGTAATTACAACAAGAATATGATGAGTTCTATAAGAGTAAATCCTAGTTGCTATCAGAATACATAAGAAGGGTGCTCTACATATAGAGTGCCTGATCTCAGGGTAGAATTGTAGATGTCTACTTTAGGTCTTAAAGGTGGGTAAGAGGTGTCCAGCCACATACCCTGCCCCCACCACCAAAAAAAGAAAAAAGAAAGTGGAATAGTATTTCAGCAAAGGTTAGAAGCATCATATATTTCTCAGCGAAGTACAAATATTGTGCATTCTAAATCTTCAGTATTTATATATATACTAGATTATAGGCAAGGAAGATGAAATGGTGAGAGAGGGGATTGAATTAAGTATGTAGAGGCTGTATTACAGAAAAACCTTTGTGTGTGAAATGGGAATTTTTTGGTGGACTCAATGGGGGAGCCATTCAAAGATGTTAAGCAGCAGAGTAAAAGGATCTGCTTTACCTTTCTACAAAGAGCTCTGTGGGGTCTATGTAAGGAACAGTGACAAAGAGCACCAGGGGGATTGCTGATGCCTAAACTAGTCATGCCAGGGAGTACCAAAATAGGGAATGGTTTTAGAGTTACTTTACAGATAACAAATCTTTGGTGACTAGTGGATATGGATATGAGGGAGAAGAAGTATTAAGACTGACCTTCAGATTTCTGCATTGGTAATTTTGTATTTGCTTGCACTGCTCATGAAAGTAAGGATTGTAGGAATAGAAGTAGACTTGATGTGGGGAAGCATGAGTCCTAGTTGGAGGTCTGGCTGTGAGATGTAGCTTTTGAGAATGATCATCAAGTAGATGGTAATTTCATTGATGGAGATAAATATGTTCCTGTAGGGAGGAAGAAGAGAAGAGGGCCAAGGATAGGAATGTTGAATCATCAGCAATTGAGAGGCAGACAATGAAAGAGGATGTTGTTAAAGAGAATGAGGTAGAGCATTTAGGATAGATAGCAGAAAAACCAAGAGACAGTGATGTCACCGAAGCCTAGGGGAACGAGAGAACGACAGGAAAATGTTCTGGGGAAAAAGCCAAATAAAGTACTAAAAAGTTTAGTGATGTTGCAGTATATGGGGTGTGGCAGGCGGAGCCAGTGAGGTGAGACGCAAGTGGATAATAAGGAATAAGTTGACATGATTATATAATTGTTTTTTATGAGCACTTTGAGGTGGCTAAATTTTGGAGGGAAGGGAAAGTTAGAATAATGATCTATGGGCAAACAGAGTTAAGTAAGATTTTAAGTTTAGATTGATTTTTTTTTTTTTTAATAGTATGGGAGGCAGAAAAACAGTAAAAAGCGGGTAGCCTCCAGGAGAGTGAGGGCTCCCTCATGGACCTGCTTCTTTCTGCTAGCAGGGAAAGAGCAGAGTGGGCCCTGAAGGATGGAGGCCCCCTAACCCAGGGACGTCGGGGGTGGGGGGGAGGGTTACATTTGTCAGTGGAAGAATGAGGAAGGAATAGAAAGTCCTAGAAATTCCCACCTGATCATTTCTGTTTTCTGTGAGGAGAGGCAAGGCCATTAGTGGGGAATAAAGATGGTGGCAGGACAGGCTCTTAGAAAAAGATAAAGTTTGGGGGAAAATTGTTGCTATTGAAAGCTCATGCCTGTGAAGTAAAAGATTGTGTTTGCCGTTATAATTTTTCAGTCTGAAAAGGGCTTGACGGTCCTTAATTCAGATTATTTCAATTGCTGAATTATTTCGGTTTCAGAACTCGTGTGGAAAATGAAGTCTAATTTAGTTGGACTACTATATCATTGCTGAGATTGATTATTGGAGGTGCTGACCTTTTAGCCATTGACAAGAGTATGCCCTAATTGTGTGCTGTTCTTGTATAATTTTCCTCAGTTAACTGGTTTATTTTATCAGGTGAAGATTCATTCCCCATTCCCCACACCCAGTGTTTGTTTGTTTGTTTGTTTATTTATTTATTTATTTATTTTTATTGTTACTTAAATTTTTTTTTCCAGTGTTCCAAGATTCATTCCCCATTCCCCACACCCAGTGCTCCACACTTTAGGTGTCCCCAGTACCCACCACCAGGCTCTCCCATCCCTCCATCCCCCTCCCTCCAAGTCCCTCAGTTTGGTTTGTTTTGTTTCTTAATGAGAAGGAAATTACAGATTCTTAAAATTTTGGGGGGGAGATAACCTTTTTACTTTATTTGTTAGGATTATTGTTTAATTAAGATTAAATTGAATTGTATCTCTTGGTGTTATTTCAAATGAAAATATCATGTCTCTGTCAGTGAATTATATAGCTATTATTCAATAGTTTGAGTGGTAGTAATAAAAAATCAGGATTTTACTTGGAATAAAGTATAGTTATGCAAAGGTATTCTGGTTAGAAATAATAAATATAATGCAAAAATAATACAGTTTATAATTTCAATGACAGAGACTAAGGCTAAGGAAATCACTGATATTTTTTTCCTTACATTGAAAATTAGAAAAAATGATGTCTCTTCTTTCAGCATCATATCAGTTAGCCATAAAGTTCTTTACACTCTGCATTTCAAATGCTAATTGTGAGTTTATCAGGAGTTCAGGAGGTTTAAAATACTCCCTGAGGAATGAATTTTGACTTTCTGAAAAGCTCTGGTTGATTATGGCTAAATGTTATTTGGGGCTTTGGAAGAATTTTTGCAGGGTCTAAGGCCACGGAAGTATATATTAGAATCTAATGCGCTACACCTATAGAGTATTATTCAAATTCTTTTGGATATTAAAAAAAAAAATCTGCTGAGCTTGCTGTGGGTTTTTGGATATAGCAGTTGGTGTTAGGCCTAGATTGGCTCTGTGCAGCTTTCTCTTTTTCTTGCCCATTCTAGAAATTGTGAATCCATCTGATTACGACAAGACATTATAAATATTTGTAGCAGCTTTTCTCCTTCTTTACAGGAAAGTTTCTTCTCGTAACCTTTTCTGAATCTCAGTTATAACACATTGCAGCTGCTCATAATGCTTGGCAAAGAGAGGCTATTTACAGTATAGATCTTGAAATAGAGCTAGCCTGACAAAGGACTGAGATAGTGAAGAACAATTATGGTTCCTTTAAAAGTTATACTCGGGCGCCTGGGTGGCTCAGTTGGTTAAGCAACTGCCTTTGGCTCAGGTCATGATCCTGGAGACCCTGGATCGAGTCCCACATCAGGCTCCCTGCTCGGCGGAAGCCTGCTTCTCCCGCTCTCACTCCCCCTGCTTGTGTTCCCTCTCTGGCTGTGTTTCTCTCTGTCAAATAAATAAAATCTTTTTTAAAAAATAAATAAATAAAAAAATAAAAGTTATACTCTATAAGATATGTAGGTCATGTGAGTGTAGGGAGATTTCATCATGATACGTGTAAGAATATATACTCCCTCTGGCCATTCTTTTAATAAAATAGAGCCTCTCCATATTCAGTGCTGCCACTTCTAATTCAACAAATCAGTTTTTTACTTTAATTATATTTTGAGTCAGAAAATACATAATCAGAGCCAAAAAGAATATTATGGGGTGGAAAACTTGTCAGGAATAAAGATTTAAGTACCATTCATAACTTCTCAGACACTTTAATAGAATCTTCACAAGCTTTTGCTCTAAATGAATTAGCCACAAGAAACCTTTCTAGAGAGACCTTATTTAGGGGTTTAGTGAGCTCTGTAGTCAGAGCTATATAGAACCTTTGCCTCAGGCTGAGGGGTGAAAATGAGATTAGTTGTTTTTCTATGAACATTTCTAGTAGGTATAGATTGCAATATTGTTTTCTGTAAGGCCAGGGATGACCAAAGCTAGTTAAGAAATTGCTGGGGAATTCAGTAGGAGCAAAGGGATTTTGTAAATGTTCAAATTATCAGTCTTTAAACTTTTTCTTCAATGTAATGATTCTTATAAAAATACCATTTTATATAACAATGGCCATTGTAGGGTGCCTGGGTGGCTCAGTGGGTTAAAGCCTCTGCCTTTGGCTCAGATCATGATCTCAGGGTCCTGGGATCGAGGCCGCAGAGCAGAGATATCCCAGGAGCCTGCTTCCTCCTCTCTCTCTGCCTTCTTGTGGTCTCTCTCTCTGTCAAATAAATAAATAAAATCTTTAAAAAATAAAACACACACACACACACACACACACACACACACACACACAAACAGTGGCCATTGTACCTTTAATAATTTTGTGAAACCTTTGATGTGGTTATGTGGTGAATACCCAATTTTAATATTCAGATGAAAAATTGTGGTTTAATGCTGATACCTAAGCAAAGGTATTGATTTAAAGTCTGATATTTGGAGTTATGCCTGACTGCTCTAGGCCAGTAGTTTAGTTTGCTATTCATTTTTGTTGACTCCACACTACTTATTGCCTATTGATGAAACAGTAAATGAACTTCTGAAAATACCAGTACATCCTGTGGGTGCTTTCTTAACTTAAATGGATTGGAACCTATTATAAAAGGAATAGAGACCTGGTCTTGAGATTTCTAGCATTCGTGTTGATAAAAAGTAAATCCTAGAAGTAGTATTTAACTTTGAGTGGCAAATATTGAATAATAATACATTTTATTTCTGGGTACATATTATGCCATTCCTGAATTTGTTTTTAATAAGCTAAATGCTCTTTTTACCAAAATTTTGAACCTTTTTATAAGCACAATTAGCTCATTTACAAATCAAAATCATTGATAAATAGCCAGAAGGCTATCTTGATTAAATTTCCCTATGCTCACATGATCTACATATCTTTCAGAGTATAATTTTCAAAGGAACCATAATTGTTCTTCACTATCTTTAGTACTTTGTCAGGCTAGCTCTCCTATTTCAAGAATCAATCTTTTTGAAAAATGCTAGAGGAAAAAATATTTTAACTCATAAGATACTCTTCTGTTGTTTTTGAGGGTTTCCCAAAATTTAAATAAAGGTAACTTCAGATTTCCTGAAGTCAATATGAGTTAAAATGTTATGTGTAATTGGAATGACTGGTTAAATTTGAGTCTGTTAGTTTTGTTTGTTTCGAAGGGACCTCTGAGATTCTTTAGTACAAAAGAGTAGTTCAAATAAATATACCCTTTTATTTATTTATTACATGATATTTGATAGCTACTGTCTTGCCTCAATAAGTCATTAATATGTGGCATTTATTTGGGGTGCCTGGGTGGTTCTGTTGGTTAAATGTCTGACTCTTGATTTCGGCTCATGTCATGATCTCATGGTCATAGGATTGAGCCCCAAGTTGGGCTCCATACTCAGTGGGGAGTCTGCTTGAGATTCTCTCCTCTCCTAAACATGCTAAATAAATATGTAGCATTTATTTAATGTTTACATAATTTGAATAAAAAACTGATAAAGCTCTCTGGCCTCTTGGAATATATATTATGAGTATGAGTTTGGACTTCAGATACCTGGTTTATATAACAGGATGATTAGTACATTCATTGAAATGAGGAACTCCTAATAAGGGGCTGTTTGGGAGTTAGGGGTTCAGTATGAAATATGTTGACTTTTTTTTTGTCTTTTCTAGTAGAGAATTTACATGGATGTTTTGATATGCACATGTTTATACCTCAATGGCAAAGTCTGATTTGGAGATTTAAAGTGGGCTTGATTTAGGTGGTAATTAAAGTTGGAACATGTAAAATATTACCCAGGGAAGAAAGATAGAGTGAGGAAAGAGGAGATCTGAGCCCATGGATCTTAGAAGCACAGGACCATGTTATGCCTGTTGGGGGAGAGTGGGTCAGGGCAATACATGTTTCACATAGGAGTATATGATCAACAGAGGGGAAGTCTCCTAAGAGGTCAAGTACAATAAGTAAGAAATGTCTCTGTCAAATTTGTAAAATGGAACTTGTTGGTTAATTAAAAGCATCTTCTTTGCTTGAGTGATGAGATGAAAGCCAAATGGGAGCAGATTGAGTAGTGAGTAGGAGGAGAGGAAAGTGGAGATAGGAAGAACAGATAACTCTTTTAGGAATTTTGTATATGGAGAATGAACAGCAGCAGGAGGAGAATGTGTGGTGAAGGGAGAGATGCATCCTTTCCTCTCTTCATTCCTCCTTCCCTATCCTTCTCCATCTTTTCTCTTTTACTACTTCTCTTTTTTTTCCCTATAAGAGCAACTTAAACATGTATAAATGATGGGGTAGGAAAAACAGGTTTTCAAACAGAGATCTATAAAGGTCTTGTAAGGTTTAAGGTTCTTGGGAGAGCAGGAGGAGATGCAATAGAAGTACTTATAGAGAGGTCAGCCTTAGGTGGGAGACAGCTACATATTTCCAAATGGGGAAAGAAATTAAAAGGGAAGAGAAATAATAGATTTTTAGGTTTGAAAAGGCAAGATGAAAGGGTTTCTGGCTTGTAATTTCTTTGTACTGGAAGGGATAGAATGAGACAGGGTAGGCACAGGAAAAGTGGGAAATGTTTGAAATGGTTGACAATGAGAGATTAAGAAATGAGTTGGCTAGAGAAATGTAGGAGTATTGTCAGATATTTGGGGCCCATTTGAAGTTAAGAATCATGTGATTCTCTCCAACAGTGACCAATTACTTGAGTGTATGCTTAGAGAGAGCAGATGGTTGGAACTATCCAGCTATCCAGGGTTGGGGTTTGCTTCTTAGGTGCAACTAAGAGGTAGGATGGTAAGGGAGTTTAGAATAATGGCAAGAGCATGACTGGAATGATATATTATGGCATCTCATTTAGATAAAGAGAGAAGAGAAGAGAAGAGAAGGTGATTGATTAGGCGAAACAAAGAGACTTGTCTTAGGATCCAGTGAAGTTGAAAAATGGTTGTAGTGGTACTGGTTGAAAGCAAACTGATGGGATAAGAGACTGTGGCCAGAAAGAGAGGAGCTTTAATTACTTAATTTGGAGCTGTTACATTGATGATAATATCCAAGAAGAAGCCATGATTGATGTAGAGTAGAAGAGAATGTTTCCCCTTTGAACCCCACAGAATGGAAGTTTTGTGACATTTCTTTGTGAATCTTGCAAAATAATAATTTCCCCCCCCTCAAAGGTACATGTACTAATGTGTTATTAGGGCTCTGAAACATACTGCATTTGAGAAACATGCTTAAATTTGATTAGTAGGGCAGTTCTAAAATCTATGGGACTACTGAATCTTTTGTGGTACAACATCTATTAATCATCCAAACTAGGGTTTTTCTAAACATGTTGAGCAATTATTTTATATGTCACGTGCTGCTGTTTTGTTTTCTTTTTAAAAATTTATTTGTTTGTTTGTTTATTTATTTATGAGAGCATGAACAGGGGTAAGGGCAAGGAGGGAGGGAGCAGATTTCTGCTGAGTGGGGAGCCAGACATGGGAGCTCCATCCCAGGACTCTGAGATCTTGACCTGAGCAGGAAATCAAGAGTTGGCTACCTAACCAATTGAGCCACCTAGATACCACTGAAACTATGAAATTAATAGGAATAAGTAAAATTAATTATCACAACATATTATGACACAACACAAGAAGTGTTCTCCTACAAAGAAGTTTTCCATTTATATTAATTTATTTTAATGTTAGAAGATTTATTTTCCAAAAAAAAAAAAAAAAAAAAAGAAGATTTATTTTCCTAGTAAAAGTAAATATATGTCCAGGACAAAAAAAATGTAAGTTAGTGTATTTATTGTGCTAATGAAAATTGTGACTTTCATAATTGCTTATTGGAGCTCTTCAATTACTAGTGGATAGTCTAGGAAACTTTGCTGTATTAGTTCTCTGTAACAGTCAACCAAAGCAGTAGAGGTAAAGTACACAAGAGAATTTATTTACTCTCATAACTAGCTACATCCAGAGATTCAAACATCAAGAAGTTGTCTGTCATCATTTCTCAGCTCTATCCTCTGTTGTATTGACTTTGTTCTCAGGCAGCCAGTACCAGTAGTCACATAGTATAGCAGCTTCTCTCGGAAGGGTGAGGATGAGATAAATGGTTGGAACCTGACTGACTTCTTCCTAACAGGTCTCCTAGTTGCGTTTTATTTGCTGTTAATAGAAGTGCAATATTATAAGCACCACATTCCTGTCTTTAACATTTATTTTTATTTTTAAAATTAAGTTTTAGGATATTCTTTTAGGTTCTACAGTTTCTGATTCCATTCTAATAAGTAAAATCTTGCCTGAGGCCGTGAAGCTCCAAACATTCCCAATTACTAGTTCTAGTAATAAAAGGAACTCTGAACAGGTAGCAGGATTGTTGATACATATGCACTATGAGAATGAGATTACTAAAAAGTCAAACAATTCGGAGAACTTTTTAGATGAAGTTGGAAACTTAAAATATAGTTCATACAAAACTGAAGTATGTACATACTAGACTTTATAATATCCTTCTAAGGTCCTCTGCCCCAAAAACAAACCCAGTAAAACTCATCTTCCCTATCCCTCAAAAGCAACCAACAAAAGAGAACCAAATCAAACCACAATAATAAGAATGAAGACTTTTTAGATATTTAGAATTTAATCCTTTATTTAATTTATTTTTTTAAGATATTATTTATTTATTTGACACACAGAGAGAGATCACAAGTAGACAGAGAGGCAGGCAGAGAAAGGGGGAAGCAGGCTCCCTGCTGAGCAGAGAGCCAGAAGCGGGCCTTGATCCCAGGACCCTGAGATCATGACCTGAGCTGAAGGCAGAGGCTTAACCCTCTGAGCCACCCAGGCACCCCAAGTTTAACCCTTTAAATGATCATCTGAGGAATATAAGCTTGAACTCTGAAGGCCTTTTGTGGTAATTGCCTTAGAATATGGTAGTCAAATACAAGCCTGTAACTTTTGATAAATTAATGACATTTTCTTTTGTCATACTGAAGATCCTTAAATTGTCTTTGTATTTTCTTAGTTTGTGACTAAAGGTCAATAAAATGATGACTGGCAGTTTAAGTTACAAGAGACCATAAGTAAAGGCTGAAATTATCTTAGATGCATAAAGTAGTGACTGTTAATGGAAAGCCTAGAGAACTCCCTGGCACACCTACCCCAAAGAGGCTGCAAAGCTTGAAGAGATCTTTTATAGTTCCTAAAACTGGTGGATTGACTTTGAAGCTTAGGCAAGATACTGCAATCTTGCCAGGGCTCAGAATCCATTCTTAACTGGAGGAAAACTCCTGATAGAGCTCTCAGAATGTTTGAAGCTGAGTTTGAATAGATTGAAGCTGGTGGTGAACTGATTCAGACTAAAGCTACATCAAAGACCATACCCACCTTACTGCCTATTGTCCCAACCCAGCAACCTGACAGAAAAAGGATTATGTATCCCTCTTTACTGAATTCAGATTCTACTGTTCTTTTATACAAACCATTTGGCACACAATCAAAAACATGTGATGCACTAAAAAGGGAAAGGAGAAATAAGAAATGTGACTTACAACTAAGAAAATAAACACAAGTGACCTACTTATTAGAATTATGTAGCTGTTACAAAAATGCTAAGGGATCTAGTGAAAAGAATTACAATGAGTATGAAAGATGGGGTATTTCAGCAGTGATATGGATGCATAAAAATGGAAATTCTGGAAATGAAAAATATAATATCAAAACTAAGGAATTTATTAAATGGAATTGTTAGTAGTAGATCAGTGAGATGTGATTATAAGTGGGTAGAAAGTATCTGAATGGAAACTAGAAGGAAAAGAAAAACTGAGATCACCCTGTGATCTCAAATGGACGAACATACATGTAATTAGAATCTAAGAAAGGAGAAGAGAGAGATGGGAGTAGAAAACATATCTGAAGGGACAATGGTTGAGTGTTTTCTAACACTTTCAACCCACAAGTCCATGAAATTTAACAAACTTCAAGCAGGATAATTAAAATAAAATTGCTTATTATAAAAGTAAGCATGGAAAAATGTTTATTACTTATAGGGGAATAATGATATGAATTATAACTGACTTCATACCAGAAACAGTAGAGACCACAAGACAAAGTGCTCAAAGAGGAAAAAAAAAAAAAGAGAGAGAGAGAAAAGCAACCAGTTTAAAAAAAAAAAAAAAGTCCTTTAAAAATGAAGGCGAGATACTTCAAGGATACTTCACACCCACTAGGATAGCTATAATCAGAAAGATGGAAAGTAACAAGTTTCAACAAGGATAAGCAGAAATTGGAAGCCTCATACATTGCTGGTGGGAATGTAAAATGGTTCAGCTACTGTGGAAAATATTTTGTTACTCAAAAGCTAAACACAGAATTATCAAATGACCCAGAAGTTCCACTCCTACATGTATCTCCAAAAGAGTTGAAAATAGGTACTCAAGTAGATGTGTCTGTAGTTATAGCAGTACTATTCAAAAGAGCCAAAAGATGTTTTTGTCAGTATTAGTAAAACTAAAATAATAATGGTTAATATTTATAAGTATTTATTATGGTAAGGGGAGAGAAGGAGGAGAAAAAAAAGGAAAATGGGAGTCAGAGGTGGTAGAGAGGGAGAGAGAGGTAAGGAAGCTACTGTTGGAAAGACATGAGCAGTTTATTCAGGAATTGGCAAAAAGCTTATTTTGACCTGATTAAAGTAAGTTGGTAAATAGAGTGGTGAGCTTGGAGTTTGTGAGAGTGTGGCTGGAGTTGGCAAAGTGCCTCCATTATTAGACATCCGGAACTCTAATGAAATAGTACTTTTGCTCTCATTATAATGCATTCCTTGTCTTATAAGTTATTACTCTAAGCAAAGAAGATAAATTTCATCCCTTATTATTATGTCCCTTAGTTGTTCTAAAGGCAGAATCTCAGGAGCATGTGGGTGACTTAGTTGGTTGAGCTTCTGACTCATGATTTCAGCTCAGATCATGAGTCATGTGTCCTGAGATCAAGGCCCATGTCCTGCTCCCCGCTCAGCAGGAAGTCTGCTTGAGATTCTCTTCTCCTGTCTCTTTGCCCCTCCCCCCATGCTCACTCACTCTCTCCCTCTCTCTCTCAAATAAATAAATACATCTTTAAAAATATATACATATATAGGCTGGGGTGCCTGGCTGGCTTAGTCATTAAGTGTTTGCCTTCAGCTCAGGCAATGATCCCAGGGTCCTGGGATCAAGCGCTGCATCAGACTCCCTACTCAGTGGGAAGCTGCTTCTCCCTCTCCCACTCCCCGTACTTATGTTCCCTTTCTCACTGTGTCTCTCTCTGTCAAATAAATGAATACAATTCTTAAAAAAAAAAAAAAGGCAGCATCTCAGTTGAGATGAATCTTGATAATTTAACTCACAGTAGTATAATTTTTTAAAAAAACCAACTGAGATACACTGTGGTTTACTGAGCAGAGTCTATCAGCATTTAAACTGTAGAGTCAATGAGGTGCTGGTAAGGAAACTGATTGGCGTGCATTTTGCACTATTGGATAACTTACGAAAAGAGTATCTATAGCCATTTTGCTCATCCATTTGAGAAAAGCACCGTGGAACATGAATTGTACTTAGATTTTGAATAGGAAAGGAACTGATTATAGCCTCTTACTTGGTTCTTATTTCCCCAGAGATATCATCTTAGTTAAGAGATACATAGTCAAAAAACTAAGAAGAACAATATGACATTTTACAACCTGGGTTTCAGCAAACTCTGTTGTACTGTAAATTTTCTTAGCATTGTTATTTTAAGACAAAATCTGAATAATCATTTCAGTGTTCCTTTTGCATATTTGATTTCCAGTTTCATTATTTCAGAATATGAAAATTGTTGACTTAGCAAGCAGACTGTCTTTCTTTTAATAAATATTCTTAATGTGCAAGCATCAAAGAAAAACAGCATGACAAACTAGGTTACTAGGCAGTGAATACTTCTAAAATGATTTGTCTTCAGTCAGAACCCAATTGCTAAAATAAATCACTTACAAACTGTTTCAGTACTTAAATTCTGTATCCTGATGGGAATAAAAACTGTGTATTCTTCATTCTCCCCAGCAACATCTACAAAAAACTAAGTTATTTATTTATTTATAAATGCATTCCTTTTTATGAAGGACATATTGATATTTGCAGTATTTCATTTACATTAAGAGCCATTTATCAATAGACTAGAATTTTTTCAGGAGACAGTCTTTTCTGAGGTTATAATTTCCGTGTAGTTATTTCTCACAAAATCCCTCCAGATTTCATGGCTGCTTTGCATAAGTAGTCTCAAAGATATTTGGCACTCAGCCTGGAGCTTGAGCATGAATATTGTTATCTTTTCCTTGATCCTTATTGCCTCCTGATCTGAATATATATCTGACTGTTCCCACAGGGCAAAATAATCACTTTCATTGTTCACTGTAAGAATGTTATTAGATTGGGATTATTTACTGAAGTCTTTGAGAAATAATATTTGGTTATTGTTTTTAATGACTTACTATTAGCATAAAAAAGTCCCCGTGGCACCTTTCACTGTAGTTCACCTTTCCATTAGAGGTCAAGTTCTAAGGGCACCACAGGCAGAAGGTGACTAACACTCAAAGGGAAGTAGTGACCAGCCTGCCACATGGAAATCTTCTGTGGGAGTTTTGCCAGCGATCAGTGCAATGAAGTGACTGGGGAGCTGGACGATGGTCACAGAAATTTTGAGATGAAGATTTAGTCCGGTGCGGTGTCCTTCTGTGTACTGATACAGAAACTGAGAGCCAGGCTAGTGAAGTAATTTAGTTTGCCCAGATTTATACTTGTTATGCTTTCAGACATCAAGAACCTTATTCTTACTAGCCGAGTGCCTCTCCTCTTTAGGGGCCTTGCTGTAAGAACCATTATGCGCTTTGTGGTTAAAGTCATTAATTTGTAACTTACTCTGCCATGTAGTTATGCTGTCATTTGGAAGAGCTGCTGCTTTTTGTCACTTACTCCAATCAGCAAAGCTTCACGTCTTGCCTTTTATATCTTTGCCTGCGCTTCAGTGAGCAGAGGGTGGAGGTAGCCTGACAGCCTGGTTTACTGCAGATTAGGAGTTTTAGTGAAGAGTAATTTAAAAACCTGATAGGTATGGTTTTACTTGAACTGTAAGTAGTTTAGCTATTATTTCTTAGCTTTCTTTTTTATCAGTTGATAATAAGAAAACTTGTAATTACTATGAAACAGTTTCACATATATTATGAAACATCTCCATATATATATTTAAAGAGAGATAGAGGGAGAGAGACAGAAATTGTGAGGCCCTTCAGTCAATTTTATTTTATTTTTTTTAAAGATTATTTTTTGAGTGAGAGGCAGAGGGAGAGGGTCATCGAGCAGACTGCCCAGTGAGCACGGAGCCCAACGTGGGACTGGATCCTACCATCCTGAGATCACGATGAAACCAAGAGTCGGATGCTTAACCAACTAAGCCACCTCGGTGCCCCTACACTTTAGTTAATTTTAAAATAATGACAATGAAAAGCTATTCTTGAATGAGATGTGAAAGTGATAGTGCATCTAGAACTTTTCTTTCAAGATAGATTCACAACTACACTTGTAACGTTTTTCTGGGCATCTCATCAGACTATTATTTCATAACATCATCCCTCTTTTCCCCCCCTTCTCTGGCCCTCAACTCCTTACACTGTGAGGGACCATCCTGTTGCCCAAACCAATCCTTGTGTTTGTTATACTGAGAAAGAAAGCTCTTTACCTTGTCATTACTTGAGGAGGGTAAAATAAGCATGTCATCACCAGCCTTAGGAGGCCTACAGGCAGGATTAGTCATTGTATCCATGGTAATTAAAGGGAAACTTTGAATTTTAATTTCTAGAAGTAGCCATTTAATTCACTGATAGAAAAGTCAACCTGTCAGTGAACTCAGCACAGTCTGAAGTGTTATGAGACCATAATTTAAAGCTGACATAGGATGCTACATAGCAAGTAAGTTTCGTGTTCTATTTGTAGAAACCTGGGCACCAGTGGAGCTGACACTGGTTAAAATTTTGTAATAAACTTTATTTAATTTGATTATTCCTATATGAAACTTAAGGTCTACTTAGTTCATGATAATACATTTTTTAGATCAGCCTATTTAAAGAGTACTTTAAATGAAAGGGTTCTTTTATTGTATCCCCTCAAACAGACAGTATAAATGCTTCATCACTTAATATAAAGAAAATACTTTTTGAAGTCTTCTTTACCCCACACCTGGACCTGCCCATCTGACTTATTTTTTTTAAGAAAAATTTTTTTCACTGATATTATCAAAATGTTTTGAGGGAAATGGTTCTCCTTCCTGTCATAAGGTTTGATACCCAAAATGTAGCTTGAAGAGAATTACTGTTGTCATTTCAGTGCATGTTATTAAGTCATACACTACTAAAACACTTTCTGATACGTAAGACTCTGCCCTGATTTTTCTACTTTTCTGCATCACCTCTCAGTGCTTTTCAGTTCTCATAGTGCTCTTACATTGGCACCACACTCTCTCCGGTATTTTAAGAGCATTTTACTCAGAGGAGAAGCATAAATTCATAGTAGAGGTGCTCAGTGCTGTCTTGTGACTCTTTTCATTGCCAAGCAGGTGAAGTTAGCCCTTTCCTCTTTTCTTCCCGTCTACTGTTTCTACTAATGTCACTGCCACCTCCACCTGTACGGCCACTCAGACTCAGGGGGAGAAATTCCCCAGGGGAAGAATTTCCTTGCAGTGCTTTCTAGTATGTGTGCTATATATAATTTCATTATTATGTAACAACATATTTTACTATATATATTATACTATAAATAATATAAAGATGTTAAGCATCCTACATACTGTAAGTATACTGTATATAAATATATGGCTGTATATACATGCATTACCATTATAATATATTTTATAATATAATATACAACTGCTCTGTATGCCTTACTCCCCATTCTTCCATTCTCCATATTCTGGGTATACCTTTTATCAGGTTTTACCCTCCCAAACATTTTTTTTTTTCTGAAGACTTCTCAAGAACCAGATTTAGATTTTTAATTTTTTTAAAGATTATTTATTATGTATTTGAGAGAGTGGAGCAGAGGGAGTGGCAGAAGCAGGCTTCCCACTGAGCAAGGAGCGCGTGGGGCTCAATCCCAGGGCTCAGATCATAACCTGAGCTGAAGGTAGACACTTAATGCATGGAGGCACCCTCCCCACACCTCTCCACACCTTTAAATTAGAATTAAAAAAAAACCCCAAAACACCCAGGTTGAAGATGTACATGCATTAAAGAAAGGTCACTGTATTCTTTCAGTATTTCAAGGCTGTTTTTCCTTTGGTGCTTCTTGTAACTCAGTACAGGGATTTCTACTAGAAAGTAAAGTGAAGCTACAGTAGGATTAAGCCTATAGAATGTAATGCTCACATTCCTAAGGTGATGATCATTTTTACTACAGTAAGATTAATTTTTAAGTACATTTTATTAAATGTGTATATGCTTTTAACATGTTAATTTTTAATCATGTGTAGTAATTTGTAAATGTGCTCTGAAGAAGGTTTGTATTGATTTTTTTCATTTTATAAATGACCAAAATGAGGTATAGATAATGATTTACATGGAATCATAAGCAAGTTAGTAATGTAGGTGATGTTGTTGAAAAAGAAGTTGAGGTCATCTGTTCTGTTGGGTTATTGTAAGATTACTTTAAATTATTAATGTGCATATGTTTGTAGAATGATGAGAATATTAGTACTGCAATCATTAGAATGAAAAATAGATAAAGTGGGAGTAGGCACTTAGAGAGACAGAAGTTGGATTTTGGAAACTACAGGGTTTTTCAGAGAGCATATGGCTAAAAATGTCTGCATTTACTGAATAGAGACACATATCCTACATATTAGAGGCAAAGGAAGCAAATGATGTTATTTGTGACCTGCTTTACTTATTTTCCACTGATAAATAAAATTGAGCATCACTACTGATGGAAGACATATAGAAATACAGCACATGGCAATAGGATCTCAAGTTCATTTGTCTGCTGCTGCTGAACAGTTGAAATGTTGTCATTATTGGAAAATTGACCAGTGCTTCCATTACAAACCCTCACATGTCCTTCCTTATTTATTGCCTTCTAGGTCTCATTTTTGTTCTACTTTCTCTTGTTTTCTACCCTTTTACCCCCTTCATTTGCATTTGTTACATGGATCTATTAAATTTTAAGGAAAAGTTTCCTTCTATTGTGATATATGATATTTGGAAATATACATCCTAAAGCAAGTAACAATCTGATTTAATTTTACTGAGTGTTCTACCACCACCCCCTTATTTTACTTTTTTATGGTCTTCCTCTCATGGTATTGTCATCCTCATCGTCATCATGATCCTGTGAATCTTTGTGGAATTCATTATTTAAAAAAATATGTTCAGTATAGTTCTCCTGATTTTTCCCTATTATTTTTTTCCTTGAAAATCCCTCACAACTACAGTGCTATCTGAAATGTATGTTAGACTGGTTCCTTAAAGCTTGTGTCTTTTCTTTTTCTCCTGCATGTTAGTATTTTGTTTCTCATGAATTTCCTTTGCAATTCTTCTTTTCTCTCATCTTATGAATTTTTATTTCTTTCTTATTTTTCCCCAAAATGAAGACATTTATTAAGAGACCAAAATACTGTAGAGTTTATATGCATTTGATTGTCATCTTTAATGTCAGGAAGGTTGCATTTTATTTAGTTGGAATATGTTATTAGCTGTGGATAAATACCTAAATGCCCAGCATAACTGTGTATAAACTAGTTTACTATTGCTGAAGACTTCTTTCTTAATCTTTCCAGGAAAGAAAAGAGAGGCTATCAAAATTTGAGTCCATTCGTCATTCAATTGCTGGAATAATTAGGTCTCCAAAATCTGCACTGGGCTCTTCAACAGTAAGTAGGATGAACTCTATGTGCTACTGAAAATAATCATTTTCTATCTTCTTTCTGATAAACAATGATTATCATATATAAATTTGTCCTGATAAATAAAAAACTAAGTACATAATATAATTTTTGGATGCATATGAATCTGTTCATATATATGTAGTAATGTACATGTATGTTATATGTATATATAACATATACATAATATGTTCATATATAGTAAATTCCATGTAACACTGATATAGGGAAAAAGGAAATAAACTTGTATTCTAGACTTCCTATACTACATATAAATAATTATAGGAAACATTTTAGGTATTTTGAGGCTTTATTAGAAGAAGAACATAGACAAATTTTTTTTTCAGTGAGATGTATTTTTATAATAGGGACTACTTATATATATTTTTAAAATGTATCAGTTTATATGTGTTCATATTTTTAAGAATATTTTAATTATAAATTGAAGTCTGTTTGAAACTTGGGTTTGGCATATCACAGTGGTGCATAAAATATTACAAATCCCTAGTAACAAAAGCTATAGCCAAGCAAGATAAAGTATATTCCTTTTCCCTATATACAGTAAAATTTTAAAGTATTTTTCTTATTTTATTGCCTTTAAGATTAAATTCACACTTTTTTTTCTAGCTATCCCTCATGCACAGTAGACCTTTAGAGTGATAATGAATGATGGTCAAAACAATAATATTCAGTACAAATTATGTGTTCTGTCCCCCATCTTTCCAAGTTTCCACATAATAATATCTTGATGTTATTTCTTACTCTTTAAAAGTTCAGCTGTTTAAAATAACGTGACCTAGTCTTATTTAAAAAAACAAGGTGTTTCCTAACCATAGATTAGTTAAATGTCCATTCACAGTTCATATTTATTTGCTATAATTCCTTTTTTTTTAAAAGATTTTATTTATTTATTTATTTATTAAACACAGTGAGAGAGGGAACACAAGCGGGGGGAGTGAGAAAGGGAGAAGCAGGCTTCCCGCCAAAGCAGGGAGCCCAATGTGGGGCTCAATCCCAGGTCTCCAGGATCATGACCTGAGCCGAAGGCAGTCACTTAACCAACTGAGCCACCCAGGCGCCCCCTATAATTCCTTTTTAATATGTAACACATGGTCCCATATTTATCCCACTCAAGCAACACTCTTTTATACACAACTGAGGCAAAGCATCAGATATTTTAGTTAACAAAAAGAAGAAAATTATATTTTTATATAAAAGAGACTTTCTTTGTCATTGTTAGCCTTTGTTGCTGCTATTATCACTTTGGACCTACAGATGTATTCTATGTGAATAGGGAGGGGCTGTGAACTAATGCAGACCCTCTCCCCTGGCATTAAATAGCAAATACATAAATAAAAATAATTTCAGGCAAAAACTACATGGTATCATAAGTCTCCTTTAAGGCCCATATCTTTATCTGGTTTTCTTACGTTAATCATTTATAACTTCACAGATAAATAGTAGTACATAGGACTTGGTTTATTATGATTTGACATTCAAAATAAAATATAGGAGATTTGATTAGGAATCTATGATATATTCTAGAGACTATGAGGACAGGTCTTGATGACTCAGAAGAAAAGAAAAAGAACTCCTGAAAAGAAATATTTAAAAAGTTTTTTAAAAAAGAAAAAATAGTTCTTGAAAGTAAAGTTCAAGTGTGTTCTTCAAAAAGAAAAAAGAAATCAGTCTTTTAAAAGATTTTATTTATTTATTTATTTATTTGTTTGTTTATTTATATATTTATTTGAGAGAGGGAGAGACCACAAGGGGGTGGGGCATACAGGGTGGCAGAGGAAGAAGCAGACTCCCTGCTGAGCAGAGAGCCTAATATGGGACTTGATCCCAGAACCCTAGGATCATGACCCTAGCAGAAGGCAGATGCTCAACTGACTAAGCCATGCAGGTGCCCCAAGAAAATCATTTCATAAAAAGAAAAGTTCTAATACCTCAGTTAGCACTTCATAAAATTATTTACCATTGAAATAAGTCATCAGAACACATGACATCGTTAAATTGTCATTACTTCACCTTTATTTCACTTAGAGAACTTTTTGTCAGCAGCTAGTAGCAGTTTGTTAGTGAGCTGATTTATAAAAGCTGCTTCCCCTGCCCAATTTTCCTTTAGTCAGCTATTTTAAATAGTTGAGAACAAAGGCCTCTTATAAATTTAAGGTTATCTTCAGCTTTATTCTTCTGTGTAAAATTAGGAGAGTGGAATTTAGAGCTTCAGATGTTAGCTAGTGACAGAAAAATAAAAACATGAAGATAGTAGAAATGGGACAACACTCCCAATGTTTGTTTTGTTTTCCTGACAACCTGAATGCCTAAGAATGTTGTGCCCTCAAAACAGGTGTCTAGCAGGTTCCTGGGTGGCTCAGTGGGTTAAAGCCTCTGCCTTTGGCTCAGGTCATGATCTCAGGGTCCTGAGATCGAGGCCCGCATCTGGCTCTCTGCTCAGCAGGGAGCCTGCTTCCTCCTCTCTCTCTGCCTGCCTCTCTGCCTACTTGTGATCTGTCTCTCTTTCAAATCAATCAATCAATAAATAAATCTTAAAAAAAAAAGAATCTTTAAAAAAAAAGACAGGTGTCTAGAAATACAACAATGGCTTCTGAAACTTCATGTGACATGCATCACTTTGAAGCTCATAGTTACAAGAACTTCAGCTTTTGGCTCTAATGGAGCCTGTTTTGATAACTAGGGTTGATCAGAGGGTGAGTTTTTCATGGTATGTATATAAAGACACACTCATTTGCGTATTGAAACAAAAGAAATCCAATTAGTTCAGTATGATGAGGTTACACATGGTTGGCTATCCTAAAATTATGTCAGGTATAATATGCACAATCTTAATGAATTAATGGTACAATTCTTAACTTATTAAAAGTTTGAAGTTATTTACATGTTATCTTCTCTATTTAAAAATAGTCTTTACTTTATTCTTAAATAAAATTACCAAATTGACAGTGACTGATATAGGTAAAAGTTTGGTGTTAAACAAACTGCTTTTAACTGAAACGAATTGAAATGCCTTTCCCAAAAAGCATGCACCTCATTCAAATATACATTGTGATCTATTTTTCATAAATTATCAACATCCTTGAAGCTATGAAATGCCCATTTCTTCTAAGAAATTGTTGCCTGATAATTTTAGAGAATGTTCACTTCCTCAAGGCCTATTTGGTCTATTAGGATCTTTAAGCTGAAGAAGATCATTACTTCTATTAGTTAAGTGCTCTTTGGTATTTCCTGATTTATTCAGAAATGTCATGAACCAAAAAGACTGAGGCAGTCTGCGGTTTATGCTACTGTTGTTCACTGTGAATAAGGACACACAGCTTTTTCTCTAAATCATTAGATACGCTACTTGTTTGGAAAAGGGGTCTCCCCCCTAAACACACAGGTAACTGAGGTCTTGGGTCTTAATATGAATGTGGAGGTTTTAGGTGTTAAGTATAAATCTAAGAAGTATAACAAATTAGAGACTACTTAATCATAATTAAATATTTTTTTTCTGACACAGTATAGCATTTTTTAGAATATTCTAATTTGGTAAATATAAAATATAATTTTTTTATTGCTCTTAACAATTTTTTTTCTCTATAAAAAACTTTAAAAAAGCTTGTTGGGGAGCCTGGGTGGCTCAGTCGTTAAGCGTCTGCCTTCAGCTCAGGTCATGATCTTGGAGTTCCGGGATTGAGCCCCACATCGGGCTCCCTGCTCTGCGGAAAGCCTGCTTCTCCCTTTTCCACTCCCCCTGCTTGTGTTCCCTCTCTCACTGTGTGTTTCTCTGTCAAATAATAAATAAAATATTTTTTAAAGAACCTTACCAAATGGCATATTTTATGGTGATATACCTCATGTAACATGAAACTCAATATTTTAAATTGTACACTTTTAGTTTTTAGTCTACTCACTCTGTTGTGCAGCCATCTCTACGGTATGCTTTCAGATCATTTCAGTCTTCTTAGGAAGGAGTACTAAGTACTACCCAGTAGTAGTTGATCTCAGTTCCCTCCTTTTCCCATTTTCTGGCAGTCAGTAATCCACATTTGATCCCTAAGGATTTACTTTTTTCTGAACGTTTCATATAAATAAAATCATATAATTGTGACCTTTTATGTCTAATTTTTTCCAGTTAGTATAATGTTTTCAAGGTTCATCTGTGTTGTAGTGTGTGACGTACGTCACTCCTTTTTATGACTGAATAATATTCCATTTATGAATTTATCACATATTGTTTACCTATTTATCAGCTAATGGCCATTTGGGTTGTTTCCACTTTTTGGCTATTACAGATAATGGTTCAGTGAACATTGATGTACAAATTTTTACATAAACATGTAGTTTCAGTGCTCTCTATTATATACCTAGGAATTACTGGGTCATATGGTCATTCTATGTTTAAATTTTTGAGGAACTGCTGAACATTTTCCCACAGTAGTTGCGCTATATTACATTTCCACTAGCAGTATATGAACGTTCTGATATCTTTACAATGTCATCAGTGCTTGTTATTTTCTCTTTTTAAAAATTACAGTATTGCTAGTAGATGTGAAATGGTGTGTCTTTTATTTGCATATTCCCAATGACTGCTGATGTTGAGCATCTTTTCATGTACTTATTAGCCACTTGTATATGTCCTCCACAGATATATGACTGTTCATTTTCTTTGAACACTTTTTAATTGGGTTGCTTTTTAATTCTTGAGTTACTAGAGTTCTTTATATTTTTTAGATACAAGTCCCTTAACAGATACATGCTTTGCACATTTTTTTTCTCATATTATGGACTGTCTTTTCACTTTCTTGATAATGTCATTTGACAGAAGTTTTTGACAAAGTCCAATTTATCTATTTTTCTTTGATGGTACATGTTTTTGGTGTCATATCTAGAAAAACTATCATCTAATCCTAGATCATACAAATTTTCACCTTCATTTCCTTCTGAATGTCTTATAGTTTTAGCTTATGCGTGTAGCTCTTTGATCCATTATTAGTTAAGTTTTGGTATATGGTGCACAGCGGAGATCCAGATCCATTCTTTTTTAGTGGAAGCATATTTAGTTTAAAATCTTAAAAAAAGTGGGCCACCTGGGTGGCTCAGTTGTTAAATGTCTGCCTTCAGCTAAGGTCATGATCCAGGAGAGGACCTGAGCCCTGCATCTGGCTCCCTGCTAGGCAGGAAGCCTGCTTTTCTCTCTCTCACTCCTCCTGCTTGTGTTCCTGCTCTTTCTGTGTTTCTCTCTGTCAAATAAATAAATAAAATCTTTAAAAGAATAATAATAATAAATAAAATAAAATAAAATCTTAAAAAAGCAAGATGAAATCACTATTTATCCAGACATGTAAAAATTGGAACTTTAAAGTATATATATATTTTTTGTTTGTTTGTTTGTTTAAAAGATTTTATTTTATTTTATTTTATTTTATTTGAGAGAGAGAGAATGAGGAGATAGAGGTCAGAGGGAGAATCAGACTCCCCGCTGAGTGGGGAGCCCGATGTGGGCTCGATCCCGGGACCCCAGGATCATGACCTGAGCTGATGGCAGTTGCTTAACCAAAACTGAGCCACCCAGGTGCCCTAAAGCATATTTTTAAGTAAAATAAGGCAATTAATTGTGTTATACGTAGGAAAATGCAACTAGAATTAATATTATTCTCATTGGACTTGTCATAGCTATTTATTTCAACATTTTTAATAATGTGACTAAAATGTAGTGCTTATTTGAAGGCAGTCTCATGGAATACTTTGGTCCACAGTCTTGATGGAAGGGAGAATATGAGATAATTAGAGGATACATGAATTTGGCTTTAATTCAATATAGAATATGATGGTTGATATTTAATATTTATTTTTATGATCAGAGTAATTTTTTAATATGTTTTAACAACTCCAGGAATGTATTCTTTTTCTCAAAGTGCTAAAAGCCTTAAATAACCTTTCATTAGAACCTCTGGGCTCTGAGAACTCCACATCCAGCATATTCATGTGCTGCAGGAGGTTATAATTTTTCTTTGAGAACTATTTCTCAGAGACAGCTTCAGAAGTTAGGGTCAGAGGGGATAGGATTAATTGCACAATCTGAAAACCTACTGGTAATCATGTGTATCTGTTTCCATTGGAAGTCTTTCAAGACACATTGTATGTAATGAGATCTGTTCCACTTATCAAGAATACTTCCCTTTCTCAGAGCCATCTTTTACTGCAGAATTTCTATAGTAAGTGGTTGAGCAAACAATTTGTTCCATCTTACAGCCCCTTGTGAGTACTACTTGTATCACTGCTCTATGGAATGATAACACCTTTCTAATAGTAGCACTCTTTGAAAAGTGTCCTTTAAAACCAGAATAAAGCACATCATGGTCTAAATAATTGTTCTTAAGACCTCAGAAAAATTATTAATTTGTAACTCTTTGGACACCTGGATGGCCCAGTTGGTTAAGCATCCAACTCGATCTCAGCTCAGGTCTTGAACTCAGGGTCTGAGTTTAGAAGCCCCAGGTTGGGCATGGAGCCTACTTGAAAAATTATTCAACTCTTCCTTCTTTAAAATTTATATTTTTTTATATTGTATTGGCATATATGTTATTTCAGTTTTAGAATTACTTTGTATTAGAATTTAGAAATTAAAATTTTAGAAGATAAAGATATGTTTCCATTATATAGAATAATGTAATAAATAAGAATTGCTGGCTTGCTTCTTTTTAGAAAATTATAAAATTGTAATTCAGCAGTATTTAAGTTGTACATTATTGTAATGTTAGTATTAAAATGCTTGGCTTCCACCATTGGCATAGGGAAGTGTAGTTCTTTTCATGCATAACGTAATAAACTGCTTGTGGGTTTTAGTGTTCTCCTTCAAGCCTCGCAGAGCCACCTTGTACCTCCTTTAACAAGACATGTTGTTAAATTCAGGTTAAATACTATATATTTTAAACCTTAATTGTCTTTGTTTATTCCTAAGTTTTAACTTACCACCTCTCTATCTAGCCATTTGCACTCTCTAGACACTAAGATGTAGAAAAATGAGAAATAAGGGAAAATAAAAATAAAAATTCTTGCAGCATCTCACTATCATACATTCACTGGCTTCTCCTCCCTAGTTAGGCATGTTTAGGAAAACTAAATATTATTCTCAGAATTGCTGTCTTTGAATCATTAGCATTATCACATACAATTTTTAAGAAAGGCTTATTGGATTTATTTTCTGTAACCTATAATTTTATTATATAGAGAGCACATCTATTCTTTTACATGTTTGGTCAAATGATTAAAACAAATGACCTGATCATGTCTAGCTGATACTGTATTCTTCACCAGAAATCTCAACTTACTGATAAATATTTAAATTTATTAAGATATGACTCTTAGAATGAACTGGTAATAGTTGTAGTTGATATGTGTTACATGAAATTAGCACCGAATACATTTAGTTAACTAAAATGTGTTATTATTGATATTGTGGCATATTTTATGTATAATATTGTATGATAAGGAAAGAATATTTGCTACTGAAAAAATAAAACTGTAGGAAACAAGCAGTGAAATGATCAAATGGAGAGCATGAATGAGAGTCACAAGTACAACTGGAAAAAGTAAATGGATAAAAATAATAAAGTGAAAAAAGAAGATGATTATGAATAAGGAGAAGAGTAAGGGAACTAAAGTAACAAGGGGGAAAAAAAAAGCAAAGCCAGAGGAAATCAGAAGTTATTGGAAGAAGCAGAAGCATTAAACCCGAAACAAAAGACCTTTAAGAAAATTAGTTTGCTAGAGATAATATCTCTTATGACAGACCCAAAAAGGTACACAAAAAGGCAATCAAGGAAATGGGAAGCTGCGAAAGTAAGGTAATATTTGAGCTTGATTTACTTGTCTATCTTTTTAGGTAAAGTTTTGAAAAGAATCATATGAAAATGAAAATCTCTGATCAGCCTGTAATTCTGACTCGTTATTATGCTGGACAACAGTTATAGTATTGATTAAAGACTAAACAAACTCAGGTTCTCAAAAAGTACAATAAATCGTTAATCAAGACATTTATAAATAAGAGTTTTGCTGCTAGTTTCATTGTGGAAAATAAACAGTAGTTGAAGTATTTTTGTTTTGGTTAAAGATATCGGTACATAAAAAAATGATCAATTCTACTTTATTGCTAAAAACATTAGAATTTTTAGAATTACAGATAGACCTTAATGCCTCTAAAGACAGAACACTGCTCTAATTAGTTTACATTCTGTTTGTCTAGCCTGATGCAATGATCAAGATCAAATAGCTAGAATATTTTTTATTTTTCATTGTTTTAAGAATTAATTCATTCCATAAATTCAAGATGGAGTTATTTAGAAATTTGGAAAAATGTAGCAAGAAGAACATTATTATTTATATTCTAATTTTATGTTAAGTATTTGGTCAACTATCACACTCTAAGTGGTATAAAATATGCTTTCTATTTATGGTTACATTTTCCTTTCACTGAAAATAGCTTTTACTACCACTAACCAGATTCCTATTCAATAGAACTATTCCATTCTTTTGCAAGTAAGTCATTCTCTTACTTCTGCATGGCGTTTGATTCCCAATCTAAAATTTTCCAATGATAGATAGCTTTAAAATTAAAGGGGTCTTCATGGAATTTTATGGAAATGTTCAAAATCCCAAATTAGTTGTCTCACCCCAGTATAATATTAAACTAGATTTGAAATAGTTCTTTACTTAAGATTATTAAATTAATAACTAAATTTATATGAGAATAGAAAAGAGAATTAAATGTTATTTTTATGGTTATTAAAAATTCATTAAAAATTTTTGTATTTGTGCTGATGTTTTATTTAGCTTGTTCAAATTCCTTGAGAGTTTACTTCTATGTTTTCCATGCTGTTTTATTTTCATTTTTAAATTGTTTGTTATTTCAGTGCCTGATTTAATAGAATACAGAATTTGGTTTTTTTGAAGATTTTATTTTATCATTTTTTTAAAAAGATTTTATTTATTTATTTACATACTTACTTATTTTACAGAGAGAGTATGCATGAGTGGGGGCATGAAGAGAGGGAGAACGTTTCAAGTAGACTTCGCACTGAGCAGGAGTCTAATGTGGGGGCTCAATCCCTGACCCTGAGATCATGACCTGAGACAAAATCAAGAGTCAGGTGCTCAACTTCCTGAGCCACCCAGGTGCCCCAAGATTTTATTTTTTAAAGTAATCTCTGCACCTGATGTGGGGCTTGAATCTACAACCCTGAGATCAAGAGTCTCAGGCTGTATCAACTGAGATAGCCAGGTGCCCCTGATATTTTTTTAACTTTTTTTTTCCTCTCAAAAAGTAGCTCTTCTTGGGCTGAAATGTTTGCAATAAAGGCATACAAATTGGGGCACCTGGGTGGCTCAGCGGGTTAAGCTTCTGATTCTTGGTTTCAGCTCAGGTCATTGATCTCAGGGTTGTGAGATGGTGCTCCATTTTGGGTTCCCCTTTCAGCAGAGAGTCTGCTTGAGATTCTCTCCCTCCTCTGCCCCTCTCTCTACTTGAGTGTGTGCGTGGTCTCGCTCTCTCTCTCTCTAATAAATAAATAATATCTTTAAAGACATAAGTAAAGGCATACTGATTTTCATTACATACTTGGAAATTAGGCTAAATAGGGCAAGAAAAAAAAACAAGCCCTTATTCTAGCCCCCCACACAATATTTTCATTTTCTAGTACTGACTCCTCATTGCCTCTTCACTTAAACGAATCTTTTTGTTTCACTAAGCCCAATATGTTTTGTTTTGTTTTAAAGATTTTATCTATTTATTTGACAAAGAGAGACATAGCGAGAGAGGTAACGTAAGCAGGGGGAGTGGGTGAGGAAGAAGCAGGCTTCCCACTGAGCAAGGAGCCTGATGCAGGACTCCATCCCAGGACCTTGGGATCCTGACCTGAGTTGAAGGCAGAAGCTTAATGATTGAGCCACCCAGGCACTCCAAGCCCAATATTTTTTTGGAACGTTCCTTAAGAATAAGGCCCAGGGAAAATAACTAAACAGCTAGCCCAATCAGGAAAACTTGTCTGATTAAGTATAACTAATTAACTGTGTTAGAATAGCTGTAACTTCAAAAACAGGTACCGCTCCCCCCATATTTTGAGCAAAAATCTTGGATAACTTACTGACAAGGAAAAATCTTTCCCTACCCAGGATTAGAAAGATATGATAGTTCATGGAACACTACATCAAAAACGAATGATGTACTGTATGGTGACTAACATAACACAATAAAAAAAAGAGAAAAAAAAGAGAAAGATATACTGTTTGAAGTAAGAAGCTTCATTTCCTTTTTGATGTAATTATGACAGCTCTTGGGATGTTGGATTTTGTGGCTGATGCATTCTACATTCTTACTAACAAGGTTGCAGAATTGTGTTGGAATTTAATCGAAATCATGTTAATAAAAATGTTCCTTCCAATGCTTGCAGAGAAGTTCCTTGGAACTTGATAGACCCAGACTGGGCATATGTAGGGCATTTCCCTGTGTATGTGTATGCACACACATGCATGCACGCATACGCATACACTCACAAACTGTTTGCCTTACACTTTTTTTTTCTTAAAGATCATTATTTATTTGACAGAGAGAGTACGCACACAGGCTGGGGGAGGGTCATGGTGCAGAAGGCATGGGTGTGAGTGAGGGAGAAGGACAAGCCCACTTGCACTGAGTGCAGAGCATAACACCAGCTGCATCTCACAACCCTGACATCATGACCTGAGCCTTAATTGAGCTACCCAGGTACCCCCAGCTTACACTTTAGCTATAACAGTACCAGATCTCTATTTCAAAGAAACTAATAAGAACAAAGAACTGGTGTGTAAGCCCTGTGATATCGTAATGTAAGATCCTTCCCATTCACTTCTTTTTTAAAGCGAACAAATAAATAAATAAATACAGATTCCCCCCCCCCCCCAGATTCCTCACATTCATATCCTTAAATAAATTTCTTGTTGTTAGCTGACCTTTTGTGCTTCAGATGCCCTGACTTAATGAATTCTCCAGGCTCTGCATTTTACTGTTCTAAATAAATCAACATTTGGGAGGATAGGTTGAATAGGACAAGAAATCAAGCACATGACATCCTTGTTTGTGATACTTTTCTAATGTGTAGAATGTCTTGAAAGATAATAATGGAAACAAGTTCTTTGCAAGGAGATGACATTGAATTTCTTATGTTATTGATTATTTTTTCTCAGAAAAAATCAATAAAACACTCACCATTGGCAACACTTGGAAATATTTCTATTATAGTAAAAAATTTGATGTTTATTGTAGTGAGATACGTGTGATAAAATTTTGGAAAAGATATATTTAATAATTTTGACTACCTATTTTAAGAATTATAAACTATTCTTATCAGCATACACAAAATTTAATTTTGTGTTGAATATGCATTTGTTTTTACCTTATACTTGTGACTGGTTCTCTCTCTAATTTGTTCTTTAAATCCATTTTTGGAAACACTGATTAAAAATTTTTAAAATATATTTATCATAATTAGTACTAAAGGAAAAGCCTTATTTAGTTTACAAAATCTTCTGTGTAAGCCACACCGTGTATATATTTAAGAAATTAAGTGTATAATAAGTGGAAGAAGTACAAACCAAAATGTGAGCTCTTCTTTGATGTTCATTTGGGATTTTTCAGGGTTAATTTTTTAAATCAATAGGACAAGTTTTGGATAATGTAAAATGGCACTTTTACCTAAAAGTTTCGGACCTTTTCAGTGGTACAAAACAATGAAGGCTATCTTAGAACTAGTTTTCATTTACTGCAAAGATGTTATATTTTGTCCCTATATAGAGTTCATAACATCAGCCTGAGAAACCGTATGTGAATATTTGCCTTGTATTTATTATTAATGCAAATTTCTCCAATTTATAAATTACTTTCTCATGAGACATTGTGCATATTGTATTCTAAATATCTGAAGAGTTAGTGCACATTATTGTACCTTACCCATACAGGACTCTTAACCATTGAGGCAATTTATTTCTTTGGATGATAAAAACAAACTTTTTACTTGTAACTTGAAAATCTGTTTCCATCTATTATCAATAGAAGCATTTCAAGGACATATAACTCACTCCTTAGTTATCTGTTTTTTGATATTAGCATGTGGTCTCCGAAAATAACAGATAATCTGCTCTTCCTGCCATGCTCGTGGTTTATAGTCCTCTCTTGTTTTTACCACGTGTTTATAATTTCATGTTGGTGATTTCAGGTGATGCTATTTCTCTGAGGGCTTTATTGGCTGTTGCTATACAGGATCAGAAAGCCTGGTGGCAGTGGTAATGGCTAAGCCAGTCAGGGGAATGAGGGTAAAAATGGGAAGGCACAGCAGCAAGGCAGCATCAAATGAAGCCTTAGATGTTGCTTCTGGAATATATGACATGAGCAGTCTACAGCCTGTGTCACTGAAAGTTTATTCCGTAAAAATCATTAACTTTCAATTTAAAAAAAAATGAAATTGTTTTGTGACAAATTTCTCTGGTAATACCCCCTTTTATCATAATTTGCTGTTTAGTAAATTTTAAATATATGGATTTATTTTATAACATGTGAATAAGACTATAAATTCTAGCACTAAAGGCTAATATTGTGTGCATCTGTTTATGATAGAATAAACAAATAAACTCAAAATATTGAAGGATATGTATTTGAGCTAAACTTTAGCACCAGTGTTCCAAGAGATATTTTCTTTAAAAATTATGAAAAATTCAGATTCATCATGAATTTTTTAATTGTTCGATTAAAAAGTGGAACGTATATAAGAAGTCTTTACAATTGCTATGAATTTTACCAGGAAGAATTCCTATTTTCCCTAATTTTTTTATCTATTTATTTTTTTCTCAATGTTTCCACAAGTTCTCTGATACGATCCCTGTAAGTGAGAAGCCCCTGGCAGAACAGGACTGGTACCATGGAGCAATTCCCAGAATAGAAGCACAAGAACTGTTAAAACAACAAGGAGACTTCTTGGTGCGAGAGAGTCATGGGAAACCTGGTGAATATGTCCTTTCTGTATATTCTGATGGACAAAGGAGACACTTTATCATACAGTTTGTTGATGTACGTTTTCAATTTAGTTCATATGAATATTTTGATGTAGTTCATTATGCTATAATTATAATAAAATGATGAATAGTTTGTGATAAGTGTCCATACATTTTATGCTTACTACTTAATTTTACTTTTTTCTGAATTCCTTCAATACAATGTGCCAAAATTCACTAAAATGTTAATCTTATTAGGGACATGTGTTTTAAGATATTATAAATTAAAAATAGTTGTTGCAAATTTAAATTAAATTTAAATGTACATTTAAAAAATACATATTTTTAAAGATTTTATTTATTTATTTAGAGAGCACAATCGGGGGGAGAGACAGAGGGAGAGGGAGAGAGAGAGAATCTCAAGCCATCTCCAGGCTGAGTGTGAAGTCTGATGGGGGGTTCAATCTCACAACCCTGAGATCATGACCTGAGCCGAAGTCAAGAGTTAGAAGCTTAATTGACAGAGCCACCCATGTGCTCCAAACATTTAAAATATTTTATTAAATTAAATACTTAAAATATTTTAAGCTAAACATTTAAAATATTTAAGTTAGATGTGAACATTAAAGCTATTTTAAATTAAAAATATGATTATCATAATTTTCCCTTTTTTTCTGGATAAATTTAATAATGAATTTTATGCTCCTGAAACTTCCCTTGAAATTGCTGTCAAAATGTACCTTGATGGGGCGCCTGGGTGGCTCAGTTGGTTAAGTGTCTGCCTTCAGCTCAGGTCATGATCCTGGGGTTCTGGGATCAAGTCCTGCATCGGGCTCCCTGCTCAGTGGAGAGCCTGCTCCGCCCTCTTCCTCTACCCCTCTCCCAGCTTGTGCTCTCTCTTGCTCACTCTCTCAAATACATAAAATTAAAAAAAAAATGTACCATGAGAGATTTTTAAGGTATTTGTTATTAAATAGGGATAATGACATTCCTTAATAAATGGGACAATGGTAGTTTAATTGACTTTATTACTAATTTAGGATTAAGGCTCTTTTTTCCTCTTTATATGTAAGCTATTCCTTACTGGCATTAATAAACCATAAATAGAAATTGATGAAAAATTTTTAAGTGATTCATTCACATTGCTTCTTCTAGTAATTTATTTATTGAAGTTTATTAAGTACTACTAAACTACTTCTTATGTTTGTTATATTCTTGATTAAGGATTCAACAGATGAAAAATAATCTTAAAGTTTTGTTTAACTTTACCCAGTGAGAAATTTTTAATATTTTTGGCATATGAAACTCTATTTGTCATTTTTTTAATTCCAGCATTTCAGATAGCATGCATTTTCAAGCTGACTGTCTAAGATTTCAGCTTGTGTTCAGGCAGTAGAATGCTACTAATTATCTTACAAAAAGATTGAACCATTATTGTTAGATAAAGGTTAGAGAGTTTTAGGTAGATATGTGTGTATCTACATCGCTCTCTCTCTCTCTCTCTCTCCATATATATATATATGTAATTTATTTATTTAGAGAGCACAGTCCAGGGGAGAGACAGAGGGAGAGGGAAAGAGAGAATCTCAAGCCATCTCCAGGCTGAATGCAAAGTCTGATGTGGGGCTCAATCTCACAACCCTGAGATCATGACCTGAGCTGAAGTCAAGGGTTGTTATATTCTTGATTAGGCATTTTTACCATTGTTTGATGGCTTTATTTGATGACTCTCTCTCTCTCTCTAATATATATATATATTATATTTAAATGAAAATAGATGCCATTCAAACGGGTTAAAATGAATAAATCCATTAAGATTTATATTATAATTTTCATAGCATTGTTAATTTTGTGTAGTATTCGGAGCTCAACTTCAAAATCATATTTTCCTGCATTCATACATCCAATCTGCTGTTTCTAATAATGTGTCTTTCCTCATTTCCTTGGCAAACTCTTTTATAATTTGTATGTGCCTGTAAGTTATAGATGTAAATAAGCTTCCCTATTCCAATCTGTGACCATGCTGGCAATATTTATAAAGCAGTGTATGAATTATAGAAGGAAAGGTCACAGGTAAAGTATCAACTAAAATTTATATGAATGTCTCCTATTTTCTAAGCTCTAAAAGTTACTATTTAAAAAATATGTCATACATTAAACAAGACTGAAATATTAACTGTAGGAATTTAAATTACTCTTAGAAACAAAAAGGAAAGGGTCTAATTGCAAATTATCATTTGCCTTTAATATTTTCATTTTGTGACTAAAATGAACAGCGTAATATAGTCTGAAAATAAATTGTTGCATGTTCGCATTTGAAGATTTTATTCAACATCTTTCTGTCATTGAAATTTTGCAAAGATCTCTATTAAGGGTGAGAGTGCTTGTATTTCTGTTACTGCGTCAGATTTTCCACTGCCTTATTTTATTTAGTTAGTTCCTATATAATGTACTCTTCAATCCGTTGAAAATAGGAGTTTTGAGGTGATCCAGACTTTTTGGAGAGTTTTTAATTCTTTTTCATTTTGTGAGGGTAAATCTTCCATGAGTTAAAATTATCCCATTTCCGTCCTCCTATCTATGTTGCCTGAAACGGGCCAAAAAATGGGGGAATTAATGATTGCCTATTATTGTCCAATCAAAGAGTTTATAATTTAATAGTAGATTATAAAGTCTGTACATAAATGAGGGGATAGGTGTCCTAAGAGAGGAAGACATAAAGGTGAGATTTTAGAAAATGAGAAAAATATCAAATAACATGAAAAAAACATTGAACTTGTTATCATTAGAGCTGGGATTCTGGAAATCCCAGTTCTGCTCTTGAGAAGGTCATGGTTTGGAAAGTAATTGGGTTAACAACCTATATTATGATTGTGGGAATCAAATCAGTACATATATATTTTGTAAGGTATAAAGTGCTATGCAAATATTAGGCATTTTTACCATAGTTTGATGACTTTATTTGAGAAAAAATATAAATGTATTTTCTAAAAAATATCCAGGTAATTGGAAAAGTTACTCTAAAAATGTCTTTTTGGTTTCCATGTGATTTTATTTGTGAAACTTAAACAATAATGAAAGTGTTGTTCTAGAATTTATTTAAGTTTGAGGTATTCATCCATCACAGATAATGGTATTATTAGCAACATTGACTTCATCAACTTCAGTGTAGGATGGCAATTATTTTGAAGCTGGGTTTTTTTGGTATCCATCACACAGTTACTTTCAACGTGGTGAAAGTCTGCATGCTGTGAACATTATGTGAACAATACGAGTGATCAGAATGGACACAGACACTTTCAATTTTTACATTTTACTAGGCTAGCAGAGAATATCTTTCTTTTGTCTTAGCTCTTCAGGCAAAAAGGGTTGTACTTTTTATTGGACACTAAATATATTAATTTCATAAAGCCAGATAATATTAAGCATATCTGGGAGCATCATCTGGATTTCACTGTAATTCTAGCCTTAGTCACTGACCTGTTCCATAGTTAACCAGCCTGATTAGGGTATTTGATATAACAGAGTTTGTACCTAAACATATTTAGAGTTTGTCCCTAAAACTATTTTGGGTCATAAATGTTGATAGATTTTCATAGAGATTCAGATAACCTTGTTCCGTTTGATAAGTAAATATAGATGCAAATCCTTATTTTTGTGTATGATAAAACAAAAATACATGTAGTAAGACAAAAGTGCTCCAGAAAGATTTTATTATTAATTGGGAAGTGCCCAGTTACATTTCTTCAATTTATTTATATGACGGGCATTTGCTAAAAACCCATTTTTGCAAAGAACCATGTTATTCAGTGTAAGGAGATGAAACTGGGAAATGTATGGCCTACTTTTCAGTGAATTTAAAACCTAGTAGGTGAGACATTGATGGAATTCATGAATAGAGAAATAGTAAAGATGCAGAATTAGGGATGATCAAATTTTAAGAAAATTTGAAATAACATATGGTGATGAATTAAAAATAGCAATATAATAAATATTTTAAAATAAAAATACTCTGTGTAATGGCATATCATCATCTTTTATTTCTTTATCCATTAATACAGGAAATACTAAATGAATGAGTGGAGTGTAAGAACCGAGATATAAGTCAATAATATGAAAATAATCCCAACATGGAGGTTGTAATTATTGTGTGAAATCAGGTAGCTTAATGTATTAAATCACTGACACATTCACCAGGTACTTATTGGATGTCTATTATGTGCTAAGTTCCACTTTGAGCTGGTAGATTTAGTCTCTGCATGTATCTGACAGGTTTACTTTGTTCTGTTGTTGTCACAATCTCTGGGCTCTTTCAACTACATGTATTTTTAAATTCATGCCATGGGTCTTAAAGAAGACTCCTTGCTTAAGTGAAAGTGAGTAAAGCTCAAACTTGTTTGAATGACAGTTGATTCCAAGTTTGTGCCTTATTGTTGTATATTTAGAGTTATTTTAATCACTCTACTCCTAACCCTCAAGGACCCAAGAGAAGGCAATGAGTAACTTGAAGTCAAAATAAACTGTCATAAAATATCATTTCCTGTGTCCCTGACACGTGATTAAAGACTTAGGAGACTTTCTTCTTAACAATTAAACAAAGCCTTTCCAAAACCTCATTAGTATTCACTTCCAGGAAATACTGATCGAGTGAGTACTTTTAAGGCCCAGGGATATAATTGTGGAGCTTATAGTCTAGGAGGGAGGCTCACAGTCTCTCCTAAATCACACATGTTATATATAATAATAAACCTAAAGTAATAATTATAAAGCTGCAGATGTACATTGCTATAAAAACTTTTAACTGGGAAACTTAAGGAAGTTAAGTTTAAGACAATATCTGAAGAATGAATAAAAGTTATGTAGGAAAAGACATACAGAAACCTTATTAATGCTATTTCCCAAACTCTCCAGCAATCCTTCCCGTGTACTGGTTTAATGAGTAATAAGTATTCCATGTGCCGTTTTATTTGAGAAAGCTAGCGCTTATGTTTTCTATTTTCATTTTTAGGTATTTTACCAATAAAGGATTGTTTTGTTCAGCTTTTTATTTTTTATTTAGCTTATTCATCTCAGTTGCCTCTTTCAGAAATCGTCTTGCTTGCTTGCTTGCTTGCTTTTCCTTAAGCCTGCTGTTCTCAGTTCTTTTTCAGGGGATCTACTCAGGCATATTATTTCAGATTATACATTCATTGAATCCTCTTCTCATTTTTATGTGCGTATTCTGTCCTAGCTGAAATCTTTATGTAACCGTACTCTGCAAGTATGTATAGCAACAAAATCTGATTCTGTTTTTTATGTTTTTCATCCATATGCATGATTTATTCTTAAGTAGCACAGTGATAACTCAGAAACAAATTCTAGACATAGCAGATGTTTTCATAACACCACTTTCTGGGTTCAGTGTATATTCTTTGAGACTTTTTTGATATATTCTAATTATAGGTATCTATAGAATTTTTATTTTACAAAATTTGTTTTATATTGTATTTTTATTCATACTTTTTATTTGAAAGACACATTACATGATACTTAATCATGTAATACAAATGATGATCAACAAAATAATCTGTAGAAATTTGCAAAAATTTATTCTATATTACTGTTTTTTGTTGCTTCTGTTAGAATTCACTTAAGAAATCATATTAGTAGCAACGTTAGGTCCAAAGAAAAGTGTCTGATTTAAGGATGAGTCTGGATTCTTTCTGTTGTATTATTCTCAAAGCTATGCAGAAAAACTTAAAAAAGAATCCATTTGTATGTGAACCAAACCTCATGTCATCTGAGCTACAAGAAATTTATATAGATTTGTTACAGGGTCAATTTATAATATTGGGAATTTTGAGAGTATCAAGAAACAAGTTCTCAAGAGTTTTTGTGAATGTGCTACTCTTGACCTTAGCTTGAGGCTTAGCTGAACTTTTTAGAACATACGTCATTTTAGCATCATTTTTAGATTCATTACTTTATCTTCGTTATTAAGAAAGTGAGTTAACTGGTTTTGCCCAGTTAGGACTTGAGAACCTCACTGATGTCGAACTGATGGCTTTAAAAGGATAATTGCTAGAAATCAGTGTCTTATTTCATCCCATGAAGTAAGTACTGCTGCTTGTATCACTCACTGTCTTCACCCATCATGATTACTGTGTCAGTGGCAGAAAACTCGCTGTAACTTAAAAGTTAGGTATATTCTTAAATGAAAGTTGCCATTATTCCATTCACTGTTTCTCTAGTTATAGAGGTGTGTGAGAATTTTATATAGGACATGATATTATGATACTGGTGGCTGGTTTGAACTTTGATTCTGTGTAAATGTTATCATGTTACCTATTTTTTATTAAACATTGTACTCCAGTATGTTGAGTTCGCATGAATGTGTGTATTCAGTATTCATTTCTAAGTTATCTTATTTGTCTCTTTAGCTTCACACACATTTTTTAATGCAGAATATTTCATTGATTCATACATGTTTATTGATCCAGGTAATACATGCCAGGCACTGTTCTGGACCATGGGGATGCTGTGATGAACAAAACAAAAATGTAAAAATTTATCACCACATGAGCTTACATTCTAGAGAAGGGGAGAGACAATAAACAAGAAAAATAAAATATATATGATATTAGATATTGTAAGTTCTAGGAGAAAAATTCAATAAGGAAAAGAAGATAAGAAATTCGGTTGGGGTGAGGAAATGGGGAATTGAATATCGTATAGGGTGGTCAGAGAAGACCTCAATGAAAAAGTGGCTTATGCTGAAAGACTGGAGCAAGTAGGGGAGTCTTCATTATCTGTATGGCCATTTGAGGAAGTATTCAAGCAGCAAATGTAAACTCCCTAAGGAGTATATATGATATGTTTTACAAGAAGGAAAAACGTGTGGCTGGAGGAAAGTGAGGGTAGGGTGGGTAGTGGTAAGAGAGATGATAGAGAGCAGATTATCTAGAGTCTTATAGACCATGGCAAATACTTTGGCTTTTATTCTGAGGGAGATAAGAATACAGCAAAGTAATGGCATGATCTGCTGGAACAGGATCTCTTGATACTGTCAAGAGTGGACTGAAGGAATCAGACAAAGGGAGAAACTATATAGATTTTTAACTTTATGGAGAAATACATTGTCATTATATATTGACTAATAGAATTGTATATATTTAAAGTGTACAACATAATGTTTTGATACACGATGTAAAATGATTTCCAGGATCAAGATAATTAACACCTCACAGTTAAGAAAGTTAAATACTTTCTTGTGTGCATAGTGAGAACGCTTAAGATTTATTCTCAGCGACTTTCAAGGCTATAATGCTGTGTAGTTTGTTGAAATATACCATTGTTACTATTGTTATTGCATGTAACACTTCTATAGCCTTTTTACATTTCTTTATTTCTTAATTTAATATAAAAATGTCTTTTAGGATATCTGATTATTTACAGATAATGATTATTCCTAAAGAAAATGTGATTTATATTTTAAAGCAGTCTTTGAAAATGTTTCTTTTCTTATATCTGGGTTTGGAATTATTTTTGTAACCCAAGGATTATTGTTGCTTTGGTGATTTAATAATTGAGTGTGTACCATGTATCATATACTGGCCACAGAGGTTTGCTTGTTTATACTTGGTCAAGCCTCATACTTACTTTTTGAGGAGATCCAAATATTTGTTTCACCAGTGAATAAGCGTTGCATGCTTAATAATAGATTAACGTCTTTGTAGGAAATATTCTTAAGCATTGTTGTTAATTTATCGTAGTAGGTCTGGCTGCAATATTCAAAAGTTCTTTAGGCAATTTATTAACAATTTGCCCTGAATTGACTCTACCATAAACTACATTGAGTTGAATTATATTCTATGATTAGTTTTATAGTAAGCTAACTCTTGTTTGACCCTCATTTGATAAATATACATTTAAAGGTGGTCTGTAAGTTGAATTCTGATAAATTGGATCTTATTTATACTATGGAAAAGGAGCTTTAATTTTCTTAGCTTTTAATTATGAAAATAACCTTCCAATAATATAAGTAATATCCAAATTTAGGTAAATTTATGTGTTCTAGTTTCTTAGCATAGAATTAGCATATTCATGTTGGTGTCTGTACATATCACCTGATTTTGTATGGGTGAGCACCTTTGTGAACAATCTGATAGAAGTTTTTAGTACATTACATTGCATTCCAGTGCTTCCTGTTTTGGAAAGTATGACCAATAAGATATTTTTGTTTGCTAAATTTATTGCTGCCAGTTTATTTATATGATAACCGACCTACATGCCTATTTGAAATATGAAGACAGAGAAAAGGGGTAGTGGTAGTGTTTGAGAAAATGTTACCTATCTAATGTTGTAAAAACCACAAAGTGCAAGATCTGAGCTTGCCGATATTTGCAGTTTTGTCACTGTGCATTTTATTTCTTTGTCAGCGGTGTGTGAAATGACTGGGTGCTTTTGGTGAAAGAATAAAACATGAATAACACTATAAGAGAAATACCAATTACTACTATATTTGATAAGTAGGAAATAGTGATCATCTGAGGTGTTCTTCAAATACTCATTATTATATTGGATATAATAAAATAGCCTCAAACTTTTGACATTATTTTTGATCGTGGAAGTTTTATTGGGTAGGAATATATGTAAGTAAACATTATGTAAATGCATTTCTTGTTTGTTAAGTCACATGTTTCTCATGCTTTATTTCCTTTGTTTATCATTTAGCAAAATGCATTTCAGGTCTTTGTTTTTTATTTTATTCCTTCCTTCCTTTCTCTTTTTTAATGGTTTGAATTATGTTTAGTCATTATAAAAATAAGTTTTTCGATGGAAAGTTAAAATTTTTCAGCATGTTAAAATTGCATTTATCTATTATATACATTCGTACAATAGTTTTTCTTAGTGGAACTTAATTTATTGCTGAATGTAGTCTTCCTGAAGCAATGTCTTCATATTTATTCTACTTTATTCTTTCTCCAGAATCTATATCGTTTTGAAGGCACTGGTTTTTCAAACATTCCTCAACTTATAGATCATCACTATACAACAAAACAGGTTATCACTAAGAAATCAGGTGTAGTTCTGCTGAATCCTATTCCTAAGGTAAGTGCATTTATGTGTGTGTGTACTCACACACACACACACACACACACACACACATATTCTTTTTTAAATGTGAGTTAATATTTACCACAACAAATAAAGTTCTTCGATTATTTATAAAAATTTGGAAACAAAAGGGCTTTTTGATTACCACTGGTACTAATGTTGAAACATAGTACTTCCTTGGTTTTATTAAGATAGCTTGCCTTTTTATTCAGTGTTTGTTGGGTTACAAATGGCTTAATCATTTTTTTTTTCCATTCCCAATTTTCCTTAAAAGACTTGAGACTTTTTTTTTTTTGCTTTATAAAGTTCAGATTTTGGGTTGAGTTTATACAAGATGTAGAAGTCAAAGACTATGTCTAGCACTTATGAGTAAATTAGAATTTTAACTTTGGATATTAAGTTTACAATATATTATAATACATTAGAAGTTTTAAAAACTGTATTACTTTTCTCAGATACAGTAAATCATGAGTTTCTTATGTGGAGCCAGCAAGTAGGTAGCTAGGTTGGAGATTGTTCTAGGTGATTTTTACCTCTGAGACAGAGCACAGAACACCTTGCTTTTATTTAGATTTGTGAGGTAAAGAATGGGTATGAAGATAGCTTGTGTTTTAGGGGGAGCCTGTGGGGCCTGGCCCAAAGTAGAGCAATGGAGCTGGGTTGGCTTCTGAGTACTTTTGATTTTGAAAGAAAAGAGCCCTTTTCTTTGAGGCCATTTACTATGAAGAACCATGTAGCCATAAATAGCTAGAAAACCTGGTAGGTTGATTTCTGCTAATTTAATTTGTGTGTATTTAGGGATGACTTTTAATATGAAGCAAGTGTTATTCCCAAGAATGCTAATGTGTAATCCAGATTCCGCTGAAGAAATTAAAAAAAAATCAAAACAGCTGTTATACTATCCTTTATGAGTCAAGAACATAATGCCTATGTTTGTACTCACATTATATTACTCAGTCATTCCTGAGGGGCTGAGCCTTAACAGTGCTTTCACAGAAGATTGTCACAGTACCTAAACATGAGTTCTATAGCTAAGAAATTGGCCTTCTTGCACATTTTTCTAGAATTATAAGACTGACTCACTCTTCATTTATATTTTTCCATTCGCTGTTTCCCCCATTTTAATTTCAGAAAATCGTGTAAAAATTCTCCTTAGTTTGAAACAGGTTGTCACATTTTTCTCTGGAAAAACAGAGAACTCTGTCAATGTTTTCTCTTCCATCAATGAATAACTGCTGTTGTTCTGTAGAATTCTAACAGTTCTTTTCTTTGGTTAAGGTGATCTATTCCTGCAGCTTCGTTTACTATTTACATACCAGAGGCTTACAAATTTATATATCTAGCTTGCATTTATGTCTTTCCCAAAAGACATGAGATTTTTCTACTCTTTACATAAAACTGAGTTTATCACATATAACTCCAAAATTTGTTCTTCCTTTTTTAGTAACTGGCACGAGTTTTCTTTGTTATTCAAAAGTAGAGGTTCCTATGAAACCTTTTATTAGCCAAAGTGACACAAAGCAAAGAAGCAATTACCATTTCACAAAAGTGAAAATCCTCTTTGAATGTCTTTTGGTTAGCAAAAGCAGATACTAATGTAAGTCTTTGGTAAGAGCAGAGTGGCATAAAGCAAACTTTTGGATAACGGGGGAAACCTGTACCACCAAATACTTAGCTGCTCAAAATGTGTACAGGTTGTCTTCAACTTCTCCTCTACCACTGCCCTCCCTCTATCACTATAAGTGACAGGAGTTTTGTATCCTTACCTGTACATGTAAAAGTATGAACTTTAATTCCAGTATAATTTCAGCATGAAATAAAATTTAGTACAGTGAAGATACTTTTTACCCATGTTAGGTCATCAAATATGCAACTGGGTTTTCAGAGATATTGATATCCTATTTTACAGCCAACCAAATATTTGCATTTTCTGCTTGCTGAGCCAGGTCTAAATTGAGAGACCAGAGTCATAAAAGAGGCACATAAAAATGCAGATCTGGGCTTGAATAAAAACATATAACTTCAAATAAAACTATATCTTTCTCTGTATCAAGTTTTCCATGAAATGAGTCTAGATAAATGGAATAGATTCTGTGGACTGTTAAATGGTCAATTATTCTCTTTCTCCTAAACCCCTAATGCTGGCTGTGGAGCTGATTATCTCATCATTTTATATAGCACTAGCTGTGAAAATAACTGTATACTGAAAGCTATAGAAGATTAAGGAGCTATGTATGATTGTTTTATGAGGTAGAAATTTGAAGTTTATCTAGCTGACTATTAACCTGATCTAAAGTACTGGTATTTGAAATATGCAGACCATTATCTGTTTGTTGTAAATATTGTTATGTATGTTATTTAATGAATCATATTATGCCTTTAAAAGAGAATCACAAAACAGAGGTTGTAGAAGTTAGACAATTTTCCAATTATGAGTGAAGAACAAATTGATACGGATTTTATTATGGTGGTATTATCTGTTATATATCTTCCTTTGAGAAATTATTTATGAAATTATATTCTTATAGTGGGAATCTACTTCTTGATTTAATTTGTGTAAGAAGTTAATGTCTTCGACCATATAATATACTGTAAAACATCTCATTTCCATCTTGCCAGACTTCATTTTTAGCCTACATAAAGAATGCCATTTTGATCTCAATAGAATTTTTGTTTCTACCAACTCACTGCTCGCTTCCTATTTATTTCTTTCTTATCCATGAAAATACAAGTATATTATCATAATGCCTAATTGGAAGACACAGTGGCCAAATGATTCTTGGAATTTCCTATCTTCAGATGTACAGAAAAACTAGACAATCTAGAATTAGGATTTATTTAAATTTCTCATGATAATAAAGCTAGTGAGTGCCCAAGCCATCCCTCTGTCACCTTTCATAAGCTGATTTCTCCTGTGCTGTTTCCCAGAGCCGGTGAAAAGGTTTGGAAGATGCAAGGCATTGTTGTCAACAAGGGTTATCGATCACCCGGGACCATCTTTTTTATGTTAGCCAGCACAGTGGGTATGCACACACCCTCACTGAGTCAGTTTCTGTGCCAGTGTCACTTCATCACAGAGGCCTTTTCTGACTACCTTGTGTGAAATAATCCCTCATCCCATTATGTTCCCCTCTTGCCCTCTTACTCTCTCTTTGCTACAGTTGTGTTTACTTGAAGTTATTTCATATAATGTCTTTTTACTCATCTGTCTTCCTGAAGTGGAATATAAATTTCATAAGGGCCAGAATTACATTTACCAATTAATGGAGCTGTAGTGCCAGTGCCTCGAACAGTGCTTGCCCATAGCAGGTGTTCAGGAAATGTTTACTGAAGCATTGAATTCATCAAGCAATTGCTAGAAGCTGCTACTTGCTGAACTTTTTATCTGCATTATCTCATTTAACCCTTGCATATTCTTATGGAGTATTATAATTACCCCATACAAGATTAGTGTTGTTTTTAACCTAATCTGATGTTATGAATGAGGAGCTGGAGCTTGAAATCATAAATAATTTGCACAAGATGATACAACAGGTAAGATGCAGAGCTGAGAAGGGAACCTCTGTTCTTACTTAACTCTCTCTGGACTGTATGTAGAGCCTAGACTTCAGAGACTAGAATAAACTGCTTGTTTTAAGAAACAAGGGTGTGGGCTTAGGGAAAAAGAAGTATCTTTGATTCCATAAAATGTTAAATTGAAGAAGACTGTAACATATATAAAAAACTGTACCATGAGTCTTGATGAAAGGAAAATCAATAAATAGTAATGCTGGGTGGCAGAACTAGGATTTGAGGTAAAATATAGGGCTTGATAAAATTTAGTTAAGAAAGGCACCTAGTTCAACTTTAACATTTAAATGGTGACTTGAAAGTTTATTTGCCTTGTTAAGTTTGATATTTCTTCAGACTTGGCTATTTTTTTTTTTAAAGAATTTTATTTTGGAATGGAAATTAAAGTTCATGAATAAATTCAGGTGAGTTAGGCAATGAGCCATTAAGTTGAACTTTAGACAATGACTTGCCTGCCAGCTTAAATCAAGTACTTGTGGCTTTTCATCAGAATGTGGAGCAGAATGCAGGCAGATTTTCATAGAGAGTAAGTCTTTCTGTGACAGACAGGTCTGAGGCAACAGCTTTCGTGTTGGACACATGCAAATAAAGAATACTTCATACAAGAAAAGTTGTACTCTTAACTAGGTCTTTCTCTTCATGCCGTCAGTTTCAGATGACTTAAAGACTGTTGATTTCATGTAACTCATTAAGTAACATAGCTTGCTTCCTCCAGTGTTACTGTTTAATGATTTTCTTTTTATAGAGGCTTGTGATACAGTTTGACATGTTGAAGTCTTTTTCAATTTAACATTTCATGGAATTAAACAGACTTCTTTTTCCTTAAATCTATACCCATGTTTCTTAATTATGTAATTAAATTGTTAAAATAATTTAAAATTTTAATAAAGAGAAAACTGGAAATATATGTAATGCAGCATTTATTCATTTAGGAAAGATTTACTCAACACACAGTCTCTGCTGGGCAGTGATCTGTATTATGTCAGAGTACAATAAATGCTACGAAAATGAAACCTGTCAAGAAGATAATGACCTGAGTGTGCTGATGAGGTCAGGGGTTAGGTGGTGTATATATGTGCATGTGTGTGTCTCTGTGTATGTGTGTGTGTGTGTGTATGTGTGTATGTAGGGGTAGCTGCTTTTTTAAAACCCTGTGATTCAAGAAAGCCTCCTAATGAATTTTGAAGAGAAATGTGAACCAAACCAAGGACTTTTCCGAATGGTTATATGCAGGAGTAATAGTAAAAACCTTTAATGACACAGCATGATTACTGGCCAGTGGGAACAGGTACCAACTCTAAACTTCTAGAGCCATGCTGGTGTTTATTGACTGAATAGCTTCTGTAAGAGTCTGGGGAAAGAGTGTTCCTTGGTATAACTGAGGAGCTGCAGAAACTAGTGTGGTGGGAACAGCGTGGTCGACTGGAAGAGTGGACGTGAACACAGATTTTGATTAATAACTATTGTATATTATCTTAGAAAGTCAATGCTTATTATACAATTTAAGAAATTCACTTCATTTGAGTAGAAGCATAGTATAAACTTCTACAAATGAGTCTACAAAAGATTAATGTTCAGTAGTGCCAGTGAATTTCAAGGGAATTGTTTTGCAATAATATGGCCATCTAAATAAATTAGAGTAAAACCCATGTTTTTGATTTCTAAGAACTTTTCTCTCTAGCACATTGCTGTTTTTTAAAATTTTGTTTTGCTTGGTTTTGCGTTTTTCCCCCCATGCCACCAAGCAGTTAATTCAGTTCTGACACTACCTGGAGATAGTCAGATCTCATAGGTTCAGGGTTCAATTCTGCAAGACTGCCCCCCTCCTCTGCCTAACTTCAGATGTGGATCTTAAATCCAGTTTGTCACCTGTGCTTCTGATGTTCTGGTGATAGATGGGAGGTTCCAACAACCCCCTCTTTAGGTTCAGTTAATTTGCTAGAGTGCCTTCCAGAACTTAGAAACACATTCTACTTAGTAGATGACCAGATTAATATGAAAGGACATAACTCAAGAACAGACAGATGTCAGAGATGCACAAGACAAGGTATGTGGGAAAGGGAATAGCACTTTCTTGATTCCTAAGAGTACAATTTCCACACTATTACCAACTTGGAAGTTCTCCCTACCTCCCTCCCAGGTTTATATGGGGGCTTTATTACATAGATACTATTAATTAAATCAATGAGCACTGGAGCTTGAACTCAATCTCCAGCCTCTTCTCTCCCTGGAGGTCAAGGGGGTGGGACTGAAAACTCCAGCTCTCAAATCACAAGGTCAGTTTTCAGGCAACCAACCCTGTCCTTAGGTTACCTAGAGGCTAGCCTACCATCATCATCATTAACATAACAAAAGACACCTTCAGGGCCCACAGCACTCAGAAATTTCCAAGAGTTTTAGGACCTTTTTGCCAGAAATGGAGATAAAGACAAAATACAGTTTCTTACTATAAATCATAATGTCACACTCAGTAATATTATTTTAGGAGGCATCTAACTAGCTGTGGTTTTGCAATTAATCCTCTTACGCTATTAATTTGTGTGGGATTTTTTAAAATTTGAAGATAAATAAGTGTGGTTTTTTTCCTCTTGGAAATGAGAGCTAGCATGTCAAATTAGATATCCTATTATGGAAACCACAGTTTGGGGTAAAAAAAAGTTCTTTTATAGAATGCTTGCAGTTAAGATTCCTATTTAATTGCCTCTTTTAAATCAATTATTAGGTCTATGTTCTTTTTCATATGACAAATTTCACAACAGAGGGCAAATTTGGAAGATTTTAAATTATGAAGGAGGAAAAAAAGACATTTATTGAGTGCATAGTCTGTTGACAACACTACTATTATTTTATTAAATCTTTTCAACAACTGGGAATTGAGTATATTATACTCATTATTAGGTGAGGAACGTCAGAGGTTATAATTTACCCTAAATCATATTTCTTGTAAGTTTTTGAGGTGTGTCCTGAAAGTTACTCAGTTCTATTTATCATCTTTTTACTATAACCTCCCCAACATAAATTATAATCTACAGTCAGTCATGTCAGTAGCTTAACAACAATTTTTTTTTCTATAGTCCAGTATTCTAGCACTAGGAAGTTATAGTGAACTTGACAGTTATGGTGTCATCCTTTATGAAAATTAGTCCAGCAGGAACTATATAGCAGGGTGTGCTAAGGGAAATACAGGGTAATACTGAAATATTCAGTCTTCATTTAATATAGTCTGGGAAGTCATATTAAACTTGGTTTTTAGGCATGATCCATTTAATGAAATAAAAGAACCCTGTCATAGCACATGTAACATGTAAACTTTCAGTTTATTATTTTAAACTTTACCAGCAGCTTTTTTAAAAAATTTTTTTTAACAGGGAGAGAGATCACAAGTAGGCAGAGAGGCAGGCAGAGAGAGGAGGAAGCAGGATCCCTGCTGAGCAGAGAGCCTGATGGGGGCCTGGATCCCAGGACCCTGAGATCATGACCTGAGCTGAAGGCAGAGGCTTAACCCACTGAGCCACCCAGGCGCCCACCAGCAGTTACTTTGAGGAAAAGCAATGTTAGACTCAAAATTAATAGGCCGTGGAGACCACTAATGTTCTCTCTCACTCTCTCTCACTCTCAGGAGTATTTTTATCCATAAGCCTACTTTCTTAAATATTATGATTTTTTTTTTCAGTCTACAGAGTTTGGCTTTTCAGTAATCATCCCATGTATTTCTTATTTGCCTTGTAAATATTTCAGGGATTATGGGAATAGGTAGATGAGTTCCAAGAGGTTAAAAGAATAACTCATTGGAATTTTTAAAATAGATAGAAGGACAAGATTTGGTATTTATAGCACGAACATTGCTCGAAGTGTTTGTGTTCATAATTTTAAAGTACTTGTGAAATGTTTCTGTGTGCACAGACTCAGAGAAGCACGTAGAAACATATAAGAAAATGTATAAGAGGATTTCTGGCATGAACACGGTTGCATGACTTAGCGTTTTTTTTTACCGTGTTGCCTGCTGGAAAACCATAGCAAAGAGAACAACTAAAGTAAAATATCAATAAATTGCATTTTTCATGAAACTAAGAACCATATATATTTCACCAACTTCAAAGTACATGTCATGGTAGCCAGCCTTAGTTTGGGCAGAAGTTGTATAGCACAGAGGTAAGACATGATCAGACAGCCCAGCTGCCATAGAGCTTACCAAGCTCCAGCAAAAATACATTTTGAAAGAGAAATTTACCCCGAAGTTCTCAGGCTATCATCATTGTTTGCATCAATGAACGTGGGAAATGAGTGGGGAAAATAAAAATTTACATATAACTTAAGTGATGCAGCCAAAGCCACACTTGGAAGAAAATTTAGAGCCTTAAATACTTGCATCATAAGATAAAAAGTAAAATAATTGAGTGAAGTATGTAACTCAAAAAATTAGGAAAAACAAATCTATAATTAAATAAAAGAAAGCAGGAAGAAGGAATTAATAAAGATAATAGCATAAAGGGATGACTGAGAAAAAGAGAAAACAATATATGTGTATATATATATATATATATATAATTGCTTTTAAAAAGATGAATACATAATTAAAAACACTTGTCAGTTTAATCAGGAAAAACCAATACCATAAAAGTACCAATCTTTTTAATATACAAAGAGCCTCTAAAGGTTGTTTATAAAAAGAGATAACCAAATAGAAAAATTGGCAATGGGCATGAGGCGATAGTTCAAAAAATAAATACACAAATGGCTTTTAAAGATATGGCAGATAATTGCTTAACTTGGTGGACTAATTGGAAATTATAACTATAATGAGATATTTTTTCACCTATTACATTGGCATGAACTCACAGTTCAATAATTCACTTTCTTGGCAAAGGTACAAAAAAGGCTCTTAGATACTTTGCTAAAGAGAGTATAAATTAGAAGAATCTCCGTAGAGAGCAAACTGGCAAAATCCATCAAAATTATAAAATGTATGTGCCTTCGGCTTAGCATTAACAATTCTATAATCTATTCTTTAATTATATTTGTGTACATAGGAACTGGTATTGATACAAGGTTAGTCACTGCAGTATTTTTTGTAATATTAGGAGATGGGAAATAATTGAAATGTTCATCAGTAGGCTTCTTGTTAAATCAACTATGGTATCTTATCCAGTGGAATACTATCAATGAGGATGCTTTCTATGTACTCACTGGAGATAGCACCAAGGTGCACTGTTAATAAAAGAAACTGAACTATAAGGCAGAGTTTATGTTGTGTTAACTTTTGTATAAAAACGGTGGGAAGTATAAGATTATATGTCTGAATTTGCTTTTTTAATGACAAAGAAGCTTTAAAAATATACTCAGTATGGTAATACTAATGATGATGATGTCTAACAGATGATACATGTTTTGGTGGGTTTGGAATCATCAGCAGAGGTTTAAGGGAAACTTTTTACCATTTATATTTATTTTATTTTCCTGCTTATTTTTTGAAAACACTGTGAATGTTTTATCCGTTCAAAACTTAAATTAAAAAAAATTGAAACTATATTACCTGCCCTCAAACAGTTATAATTTTTTAGAGAGATGCTTTATTGAAAAATTACTGTTAAAATTATAAAATACTCCTGTTATATATTGTTAAAGTAGAAAAGAAAAATTTATAAAATAGTATTATGGTATTATTCCATTTGCAAATAATGAAATAGACATACGCATAGAAAATGTATGTATATGCATATACAAAAATGTTGACAACTGTACTCCAGAATATTATGGTTTTCTCCAGTTAGAGGAATTATAGTTATTGTTTTTTTTTTTTTTATTAAGTTTGGTTTTTAGATTTCTTTAATTGAACATGCTATTATTTTGGTAACATTAAAATTTTTCTGAAATAATATTATATAATATTTACTAGAACACTAAAGCGGGGCTTTAAGCCTTTTTCTCCCACAATTCATAGAAAGAAATCATATTTTATATTGAGACCCAGGACACGCAGAATTTTAAGTGTCGATATGTATGTGTGTCTATGCTTGAAATAAATTTTATAAAACAACTTTTTTAGTGTCTCATATGTGATGCATCTATCATCTTTTTAAAAAGTCTGCATCCAAGGGGTGCCTGGGTAGCTCAGAGGGTTAACCCTCTCTCTGTCTTTGGCTCAGGTCATGATCTCAGGGTCCTGGGATCGAGTCCCACATCAGGTTCTCTGCCCAGCAAGGAGTCTGCTACCCTCTCCCTCTGCCTGCCTCTCTGCCTACCTGTGATCTCTCTCTCTCTGTGTCAAATCCATAAGTAAAATCTAAAAAAAAAAATCTACATCCCCCCAAAAAGTTTATGACACTCAATTTGAAAAATATTCATGTAAATGTTTTTTTAAAAACCAATGAAATTGATTTTTTAGTTCCAGTATGTACCAATATGTACCAATTTGGAAGAAGAACAAATGGCCTAGAAATGGCTCACAAAGGAAGACGGACTTTGAAGTAGGTCTTAAGGATAGGCAGAAGGAGTAGGCAAATTTGTTGTGGTTATGGTAAGGGAATAATCTAAAACAGGGGAAATAATAGTAAGGGAATAATCCAGAACATGGGACTTGTTTTAAGGAATTCCAGATCAATTTGATTTAGGGGCACCTGGGTGGCTCAGTCGGTTAAGTGGCTACCTTTGGCACAGGTCATGATCCCAACATCCTGGGACTGAGTCCCTCATCGGTTCTCCCTCTCCCTCTCGTGTTCCTCCTGCTGTGTGTGCTCTCTCACTCTTTCTGCCAAATGAATAAATACAATCTTAAAAAAAAAGAAAAGATCAGTTCGATGGAAGCTGATGATTTAGAAAGGTGAGTAATCTCAAAAGATTTGGCTAAAGTCAGATTTTTAGATTGTTGAATACCAAGATTGGGATTTATCTATGGAAAATGTCATTCCACTGCAGCTTTATAAGCAAGGGGTAAATGTGAACTAAGCATATCTAAAGTATAGTTGGTGATACCACATACCCTAAAATGTTTAAGGCTGTCTGCCTTTTTAATTGCTTGAAAAAGTTAAAACATTTATTGGCAAATTTAAAGAACAAATCAGTTTTCATTTTACCATGGTTCAGAAAGAATGTGTATAGCCATAAACAAATTATATTATAGTGAAAAATGTTAAAATAGAAATAGAAACAAGTTATTAGTACCAGTGAAAAAATAAGTAATGGAGGACATTTAACCAACAGTAAATAAAATACAAAATGCAGGCTCTTAAAGACCTTTAATAATTTCTGTCTTAGGTGTAAACCATTATAGAAAAATAGTTAACATATTTCATGGTTAGAGAGGAGGAAGGATATTAATTTGTTTAAAGTGAGGTTTTACTACCAGTAAGTTCCAAAGGAAATTTCTGTCTTGCGATTTTAGATATAGCAATATCTTTAACAATAGTTTAGGAAGAGATTTCATTCATTGTTGCTTTTAGTATCCTTTAATAGCCAAAGGCATAATATAAAATACAACTTAATATAAAACATTCTGCATCAGCTTTTTTCTCTATTTTAGTTTTTGCTGAATAGAATAGTAAAACTCTCTAGGATCCAGATTTATGTTTAAAAGATTAATAAAATTATCCTCAAATACATTAAAAAGTTTAAACAAGTTAAAAATACCAAAAGATTACACCTATGACATTTATAAATATATCATCTTAATTATGTACCTGAACAAATTAACATTTAGCTGAGTTTGGGAGAATCCACACAATGAGTTAAAAAAAAAATCCTACCATGCAATGGGGTATTGCTGAATTTTGTTTTCATTCATTTTACCTGTACAAAAAAAGTCCACAACATGTAGCCTGTAATTTATTTTATTTTGGAAATTACTGGTGCTAAATAATGTAATGGAGAATCACCATCTCTTTTAATGTCTTCCTTTTCAAATCTTGAACTTAGAACCTATTTGATGTTCTATATGGACTAAGGTAGTGAAAGCAAGAAGTCTCTACCAAGGAAGAGACAAAGGCACTCTGACACAGATTGTGTGGGTACTTCTGTAGCTGAAACGGGAAAGAAGGGGTCAACAGAATAGAAGGGGCAAGGAGTGGTAAGGTAAGGGGTAGGTGAGGTGAGTTGGTAAGAGGTAGAAAGACACAAGGAGAGGAGGGTGCTGTGTGCCTCCAGGCTGGCTGGTCTGTTTAGTCATATCACCCCTCTTCTTTACAACTACTCTCCTCTCCTCACGCTGGCCCCACAGTCTGCAGCCCGCCAAAACTTATGAGGTAGAAAACATCTGATAATGATAGGTAATTTCCATTTTAATTATTTGTCAACTTTATAAGGCATAGATATTCATAAAATATTCCATAAAAATGTCTTCTTCCCCTGCACTCACAGTGAACTTTTTTTTTTTTAATTTATTTGACAGAGAGAGAGACACAAGTAGGCAGAGAGGCAGGCAGAGAGAGAGGAAGAAGCAGGCTCCCTGCCGAGCAGAGAGCCCGATGTGGGCCTCGATCCCAGGACCCTGAGATTATGACCTGAGCTGAAGGCAGAGGCTTTACCCCACTGAGCCACCCAGGCGCCCTGAACTTTGCAGTAGTTACAGTATTTACTTTATTAAGTCAGCTATTGTTAGTTTTGTCTGGGATCCCCATTAGCTAATAAGCCCCTTGAGAGCAATAAAGATATCTCTATTCATTTTTATGCATCTCAGTGTCTGACGCATAATTCAGTAAATATTTGATGTTATTTTTGAGAAAATCTGGACATTTAATAAATGCTTGATGTAATATGTGAAAAAATATTATAACCAAGACTTTATATTCTTCTATTTTAGAACAAAAGAGAAATTTTGACTTTTATTGTTTCCAAAGTGAAGCATGGTTGAGGCTTATGAATGAGATCCCTTTGGAAATAACTGTTCTGTTTCAGTTCCATTTGTACAATAGTTTATTTTCCACACTTTCATTTTCTTCTTATATGGTTTTGTACTAGAAGTTACTTTTTCATGTGTTTATCATGCTCTTAGCAAACTTTGTCACTGTTTTTAAGTACAGATGGAAAATATTTCTGGTACACTTTTACTCAGCTTGTCTGTGTTTTAGAGTATTATGAACTATATTTGATTGGTTCCATAAAATTCATTTGACACCTTGCTGAGACTTCTCTCTGATATTACTTTAAAGTGGTGAAGCAATCTTACATAATATTTAGTATTCTTTATTTGAAAATTACTGTCCTGTATTAACCTATTTCAAAAGTGAAAATGAAATACAAGAACAGGCATTGCTTCTTTTCACTTTTTTTTTTTTTTTCTTTTCACTTTTTAAGAGAGCCATTTATCTTTCTTTACCGTATTAACTAAATTAGTGTTCACCTTTTGCTACATTGTCCTTGAAGGGAACAATTTAATTGTGCCACAGAAGACTCGTCCCACATCCTACTTTACTTTACGTAGACTAAATATGCATGCTAAGAATTTTAATGACTTCAAGATAATAGGATTTAAATTAGAAAGACCAAGGACATTAAAAAGATATCTGCAAGTGATTTTTCAAAACTCATTCATCTATAAGCCTTAGAGAAAAAGGAAACTTTAAGTTTTTCCTTCTGTTATTTATGTAACAACTGCTATATACTAAAACTAGACCAAAAAATGAGGTCTTAGAAACACCCATAGAGAGAAATTATCTTGTGGGACATCCTAAAACTTTGATTGGTAACTTTTTAATGAGAAATAGAATCAAGATCAACGAAGTTCAGTTATAATTTCTTCTGTCTCTTAGTAATAAAGAACCTTCATATTCAAATCATGGCCTTCATTGTTTTGTGGTTTACCATTATAGATATTTCCTAATGGTGAACTCAAGGGTTACTGATTTTGCAATATTTCCTGGCAATGCTCTGTTCTCTTTTGGATCATAAATCTGTATCCTTTTTTAGCCGTTCGGTTGAAGATCATAACAATTTTTTTTTTCCCTTTAATGCAAAAAGGTGATTTTATTAAAACATGAGGACAGGACCTATGGGCAGAAAGAGCTGCTGCACTGGGGTTGTGGGGGGGGGTGATTAGATATTTGGGAGTTGGGGGAGATAAGGAAAAAGGGAGGTGTCCAAAAGGATTTTCATATACTGAAGAAGACTCTTGGGGCACTGGTGGCCTTACTATTTTCCAGCTAAGGTTGGTTTTCCCTCTAGCAAAGCATTAACATTAAGATATAAGATATATACTCTGCCTATCTCAAGTATTTGTCAATGGGCTGCAGGTTAGACAGAAATTTAATTTTATTTACATTCCCTTCTACCTTTCTTTTAGGACAGCCAGGAGTGCCTGAGGACTGTCACACATTTCCCACAGAGCAAGGGAGAGGGGGTTGTGGGGTGTCAGCTTGTTCTCTGTCCTTGCTTTCCTTCTGCTCCCTCATCATTTCCCCCCGAACACCTTTGACCCTTAATCTTTAAGGTTGTTGAAGGTGGAAGGTCTTATCTTCTGTAACTTCTTCCTGCAGAATAAAGATGTAGAGATGCCTTTCCCAATGGGTCAACCTTGGTCAGTAGGGGAATTTATGTATATAGGAGTTACCAAAGGCAGAGGCAGCCAATCCAAGGTAGACAACATAAATGAACCTCCTTGAGTAGAAAGGATCATCTGTCAGCTGGAAGTTATGGCAGTGAAGGAGTTTTGGCAACAGGCAGGGAGATACCGGAATGAACAACAAAATGAGGTAAATGTTATTATGAGAAAGAGAAGCCTGAATAAAAGACCCTTGATGAGTGACCATAATTTTCATCCAGTCCAACAAGAGTTTTAACCAATCACCAAAGGAAAGAGAGAGCATTTAAAGCACTAATTGGAGGGGCGTCTGGGTGGCTCAGTCGTTAGGCATCAGCCTTCGGCTCAGGTCATGATCCCAGAGTCCCAGGATCTGGCCATGCAATGGGCTCCCCGCTCTGCAGGAGGCCTGCTTCTCCTTCTCTGACTCCTCCTGCTGTGTTTCTCTTTGTCAAATAAATAAATAGAGTCGTTAAGAAAAAAAAAGCACCAATTCAGTAACTGTATCTTTTGGCAGTCTTGTTATATTTTGGTGATAATCTGGAATATCACCAAACATTATGTTAACATATGTTCCACATTGTGTAATAGTTAAAACATCTAATGCCATTCTATTTTAAAGAATCACTTTACACATTTGTGTTACTTTAATAGAGAAATGCTATTTTGAGTGTCATTTAGGGCTTAGACCAAGTACTTATTAAGAGCTTCCACATGCCGAATAGCATCCTCCTATCCCAAAGAGGGAACAAAGATGGCTGTTAGCTGGTCATACCAGTGAAACACCAAACGTGTCCACCATTGTTTTAATAACACATCCATTCATCCAGGCAAAACCCAAAGTACAGTGGCCTATCCAGCTGCAAGGATGTTGTGGACGCAAGCATCTAATTCTAGACTTCCCTGAACTATAGTCAGGATATCAAGGGCTATTCAGTTTTGGAGGGCCACCTTTTAGATTTGTGGGTGACTGCATTTCAAGTTTAGTTACAGGTGGTCACAGTATACTTGCCTAAAGCCTTTATGTGCAATTTTACATCAATAAAGGTGGCTTCTAGGGTAAATATAACTAAGGAATAATACCATCAAGAAGCCCTCTTTGTGTGAGGTCTAGTCTGAACAGTATTCTAATTTGGAGGAATCATTGGCAAGTGGGAGAAGACTTGTCTCAGGAGATAGGGGCATCCCCACTGCATCATCCAGTCCAATCATAGGGAAGGTGGGATCACCCATTATCTCCATAGAATAACAAGTACCAAGACTGTCTATACATGAGCGGTTGTGGCAATTTCTTTGAAGTTTAAATCAAGTTATCCAGCATCAGTTTTTAGAGTTAGGAAAAAGGACAGTTTTAATTTTTAATGGCTTTATGTCAAGAGAATGGAAGAAGATTGGAAACCTTAGTTGGAAAGCCATACCCAAATGTTTGAGGAAACTAGAAGAATTCAGGATCTGGTCTAGTTTATAATAAAGAGTATTAAAATTTAATATTTACAAAGATGTGTTATTAAAATGTTTCCTGTCTATAATAACCCCCATTTTTAATCAGAGATAGCCAACTCAAGACTAATTTATTTGAAAAGCAAGTTTAGTTTTAACAAAATTGGCCTAATTTTTTTTATATAAGCTCAGTAAGAACAGTGATTGGCCATACAGACCTTTTAAAATTTGCTTTGCTGGAACTTTTTTAAGGTATCTCTAGATTGAACTTTTAGTAGCCTCTGTAGGCCAGAAGCCAAGCCAAATACTTGCCATCTGATATGCCTGCAATACCTGTAGATTTGGGTCAATTCCTCTTCTTGAGGACCTCAAAGCATCCTGAGGTACCTCTAGGAATTGACATTTTTTTTACTCACATAGTAAGGCTTCTGGGAATTCTGTAAGCAAGATATCAGGCCAACATTTTCAAGGGGCTTTATGGCTCTATTCTTCATAAGGACTTCTGTATTTCCTTTAAGTTGTATGGTTATATCTGAGTCTATGCATGTCTCTCAAATATGATGTTCCAGTCAAAGCCTTGGTAAAATAACCAGTGTATCCAGTGGTTACAAGGAGAACAGAGTCTTATTGAACTTATGCAAACAACTATAATTGCCGTGAAAGAAAGAACACTCACAGAGATTTTGAATTTTAGAAGGTTCAGATAGAAAAGTTAAATGCTTTAATCTGTCCACAGAGGAATGCTTTATTACATTTTTGTAGGTTATATATATCTTAAGAGAAAGTTTCCTTAATCTGGAAGAGCAAACATTAGAGAACCAGCAGTGTTTCAAATAAGAGTTCCAAAAACTATAATCATTTTCTTTAGTTCATTTATTTCCATGTTCCTAATTTTTGTTTAGTTTGAATGCAGCTTTTTACTTAGTTCTGGAAATTCTTACCCATCTTAAAGATATGAAAAAAACATGTCATAATAATCATAATAATGATAATGATTTTTAAATGTCCTAATATTGGACTATGAGTCAGTAGAGTTTTTTGAATCTTCTCAATAACTTTAAGTGACTCCTCCACTGCTATTACAATTTTGAATATAGGATTTCTGGAAGGTTATCAGCATTTATCTGAAATAAACAGGTCAAAATTTTCCAGGAATCCATAGATTTTAAGTATATAGCTCTTCAGTTAGCATGCAGCAAATGCATATTGAGCACCTATTATATGGTGGAAAACTAGGTACTGAAGATACTGTGATGAATATGACAATCTTTGTCCCAAAAGAAATTCATCTGTACAAATTGGAATAGGGTATCTCACCTCAGTCATAATTCTTATTTACTTGTCTGTCTTCCCATGTAGACTAATTTATTTTTTTTTAAATTAATTTATTTGAGAGAGAGAAAAAGAGAGTGTTAAAGTGGGAGGATAGACAGAGGAAGAGAATCTCAAGCAAATTCCCTGCTGAGTGCTGAGCCCTACATGGGGGCTTCATCTTAGCGACCTTGAGACCATGACCTTAGCTGATATCAAGAGTCAGATGCTTAACCAACTGAGCCACCAACGTGCCCCCAGACTTGGAAATGAAAATCCCTTTTATTTTTCAGAATGTGATCTGCTGTTCCATACTTTTTTAAAAAAAAAAATCTTTGTAATTTTGCTTTTTTTTTTTCCTGGAATGTCATTTCCTATTTAAAGTCTTTCTTCACCTCACTAGTTCAAATTAGGTATTCCTTTCCCTGTGCTACTGTAGAATTCTGCCACAAACCATGATTATATCACTTATTTTGTAGTATTAAAGTTATTTTGTTTTATTTAATTTTTAAGTAAGCTCTACACCCAGCATGGGACTTGAACTCTTGATCCCAAGAACAAGAATTGCATACTTTACCAACTGAGCCAGCCAGCCACCTCTGTTTTTTATATACTTCTACTTGTGTATCTGTAAAGTAAAGGACTGTATTAAATTACTTTTGTCTTCCTTATACTGGTTTAATGGTGGCACATAAAAGGTGCTCAATAGTAACAAGCTGAAAGAATATTTTAAAGAATAGAGGATGATATGAACTCATAAATGCAATTGTGTACAAGAAGTAAAAAAAAAACCCCATAGGTTTTAATAAGAATGTTATAATTAATAAAACAGATATCATAGTCCAGTCCTTATTCAGTGCATAGTGTAGGACTTAAGTGCCTTAGATTATAATTCTAGTATTCATCTTCAAGAAAGAGCAATGAAACTAGAAAAGATCCAAGTTGGGCGAATTATAGATATTACTAATTTGGAAATGTAATATGACTACTAATAGTTAAGGAAACAATTATTGTTCAATGATTCTGTGACTTGTATGTCATCTTTACATGGCTTATTTGTAGATAATTGTGTAAATTTCTAAGCTGGTAAGAATGTGGAAATTATTCTTAGCTACCATAGATCTTGTGAATCAAAATATTTCTTTAGGTATTTGGAAAAGCCTAAATCATAGAATTGATTGATGGCAAGTTGTATTTCCTTTATTAACCCCCTTAGAAATTCTAGTTAGGAGTTAGAGGCAATGAAAGCAATGTTCTTTCCTTAAGGATTTTCCCCAGCTATTTCGTGGAGGAGCTGAGTAGGTGAGAAAGGCCATTCAGAATGACAGCTTGGCACCTCCACCAAGTGTATCCTTCCTAGATTGTTTTTCTTATAAGACTTTAGACAATATATTTGATAACTTTGAACCCCAGTTTCTTTCTCTGTACTTATTTCATCTACCTACCTTGTGGTAAAGACAAGGCAATGAAAGTATTTGTGAACTCTTGAGTACTTTAAAAATTTCACTTATTATCATATGTATGCAATAAAACTATGGCTTTCAGTATAAGATCCATTGACTTGGGAAAATTTGTTATCCACTAAGCTTAGAAGCTTCTAAAAAAAATCAAGATAGCTGGATACTAGGTCATCTCTTTCATAATAGTACTACATTCCTTAATATCCATTAGATTCCTGTTGCAGAAATATAAGCTTGACCTAGATATATTAAACAGATATGCTTGTGATCTAGGACAAAAGACAGGGGAGACTCTACATCATTGTGTGGGTTAGAGATTGAACTAATGAGTTATACTGAATTCATTCTGAAAATAGAAAAGAATTTAGGTGTATTTTGATGGTGAGTTATCATTTAATAAACTTTAATAAAATGGTGAAAAAGGATGTGGAAGTCAAGTTATTAAAATGAAAAGTAGAACAATAACTGGAAAATGAGCAAAAGAAAGTTAGTGTTTGTAAGTTATAGCTTGAGAAATAGATATATTTCACATTTCAATATCAAGTTTAATTCAAGAGTTCAAGAAATGTTATATGGCATTGAGTGAAGAAAAAGACACAATTTTAAAAAATCATTTAAAAAAGAAATCCATATTGTAATATTCATTTCTTATACAAGTATATCATTAAGTGTGATACATAATCATCTTAATCCCATTAATATTGGATACTATGTAATATTCTCTCTGTTATGGAAAGACATTAAAATATAATTTTACATTAAATATAAAATTCTATTTATATAGATATATTAAAATATAAAATATGATTCATACTACAGGCCAATTTTACTGTGTCAATTAAGTGGCCATGAAAGACATCATCTCCTGTTTGGGTAAACTCTTGTAATTGTTCTGATTTCTCTACCTAAAGGAAACCATTCAAGCCAAAATACCACTGAAAATAATTCTTCCAGTGCCATTTCACATCAACTATATAAACATATGAAACTTTTGATCCTGGATTTCCATGTCAAGAACTAATGTATTTGAAACTAGTTGACAATTCAGGCCTGTTGGCAAGAACATACGGTACATTTAAAAGTCATAATGAAGAAACAGTGTTTGAGGGTTTGGACTGATTTTTAGAAAATGTGAATTTCTAGAAATTTTGCAAAAGATTGAACATTTTATTAGTATTATTATTAAGATTTTATTTATTTATTTATTTGATATATATAGAGAGACAATGAGAGAGGGAACACTGGCAGAGGGAGTGGGAAAGGGAGAAGCAGGCTTCCTGCTGAGCAGGGCTTAATCCCAGGACCCTGGGATTTTGACCTGAGCCAAAGGCAGAAGCTTAATGACTGAGCCACCCAGGCGCCTCTGAATATTTTATTATTGTCACCAGATTCACATAGTCCTTAAATGGTCATGAAAAGTCCCCAATGGCTCTAGGATTATTACTAAGTGATGTGAAGAAGTAAAGGTAACAGGTAAACTCCGACCTGTTATTTTATTGCACAGATGTGACATACAACCTGATAAGGTCTCTTTCTATTTGCTCACATTTTACTAAAGACTTAATGTGTTTGTTAAAAGGACAAAAGAATGACTTATTAGGTGGGATTTTTTTTTCCCCTAGGAGGGACTTTGAAGTAAATGCAGGGGATATCATATTATATATACTTCATGATTGTGTGAAAGGCACTAGAGCTTAGCTGAAGTCATTTTTATAATTATAGTATTTAAAGAAAGGGAAAAGCCCAAGCCTTAATATTTATTAGCAGATTGACTTAGGCATATTTTGCTTCATTCCAACAAAGGATTTGAAGACTTTTGCTAACATATGTTTAATAAAACAGACTAAAAATGAGGGAGTGAAGAGAAAAAGGCATAAAATAATGAAGATATAATTATCAAAGAGAAGTTTTAGCAAAAATGGATAAGGCTGGAAATTCAGTTCTGAATTTATAAACAGCAAAGTAGAATAAAAAAGCTGCACACGAGGACAGCTATGCATAGTTCTGAAATCTGAGGAAAGTCTTTATTGAAAAGATCAGCTTTTATATACTAAACACTACATATACTATAAGCCAGACATTGTTCTAAGTGCTTTTCTCATTTAAATCTCATAAGTTAACTATGAGATGGGCATTATTATTTTCCTGATTTTATACATAAGGAAATTGAGGCACCAGGAAGTTTAGTAATTTTTCTCAAGAAGACGTAGCTATTGAGTAGCAGAGCTTGGATTCCAACTCAAGCAGTTTGCCTTCAGGGTGTTTGCTTTTAACATTTTACTGTGCTGCTTCTCCCAGTGGAGTAGAAGGGGACAGTGCCTGTAATTTCATCTTCAGAATACCTATACTGAGTTTTGTGTGACTGTTTCTCGATATGCCCATCAGCAATGCTAAGTTAGGACCAGGGAAATTTAGTTAATTTAGGAAATATAGGTACTTTTCCACTTTTAGTTGCAGGTCTCCCCCTAAGGTTCACTTCTTAGATGTGTGGTTTTGAAAGTGCATTCCTTAGAGTCATATCAACATCCTTTAAGAGTTGATTTTCTGGCTTTGCTCCAGACCTACGCAATAAGAAACTCTGCAAGTGGGTCCTTTAACAGGTCTTCTAGATGATTCTGATGCTTTCTAAAATGCGGGAACCACTAATTCAGTTAGGGAAAATAAAAAATAGAAAGAACTATCCTGAACATAAATTTTCTTCATTACCTCATTTCTGTAATGTAGGTAGGGAAAATATAGGAGGAATTTGGAAGAAAAGTGCATGTATTCTACCCTTGGAAATAAGAGAAGTCACATTTATCAGGGAATAGACTCATAATTATTTGAGGTATAAGCAGTGACCTCTATAAACTTTAATCATCTCAAAGCATCCTAATGATAAAGAATCAGTGAGGCAGAAATGCCTATTTTATGGCTTTTTGGAGAAGTTGATGTTGCAAAATTGATTTTCACAGTCTCATCTGAATTCAAAAGAAGATATCTAAAATGATATTCTGCATGAACACTATTTTTTTGGTCTTCCCTTTATGAGCTCTATATTCATTGCAATAATTCTGAAGTGATTCTGAGACAGAAAATGGTAAAATTCATCTATTTAAGAATTACGGTTTTTAAGCCTGTGTTTGGTCAGTTGTTTTAGATTGAACAAGAAAGCTAAACTATAAACATTAGTTTTTCAGAGAAATGTCCCTGACCTCTAAGCAAAATCAAATACCCCACTACACACTTTAAATTTCCTTTTCAACACTTTCATTTCTTTGTAAGTATATATTTAGTGTGAATCTTTTGAAACCTTGGTTCTTACCTATAAAATAGTGATAATCTTACCTAATTGGCTCTATTATCTCATAACACTTGCATGGGAAATTTGTAGTTGTTTCTGTAGTTATTTGTTTATATGGCTAATATTGTAATATCACTACACATCCTCATGAGGGTAAGGATAGTATAGTATATATATCTCACGCCATTGTGTTTCCTAGTAGTTAGTAAGTACTCAGTGTTTGTGGAATGAATTGATTGAATGATTCTAATCTTGATGAGCTGCCTTAGCAACGTGGAAGTATGTACAGGGCCAGAAACAATTTTAGAGATAATTGAGCATCACATTTGGCACTTCTGGGGAAGTAGTTACTAGCACAAAATTACAAGACTGATAGCATCTCTGACCAAGATTTATTCTTAGACTGTGACATAACACATTTTCCCAGTTTAGCCTCTTCCGTGCTTCCTTTAAAACCCCTGTCATCTTACTTTGTTGCCTGCTTCCTCAATGTGTCTTGGTACTTTGAGTCTAAATCAAGTTGAGATCTAATGATATTTTAAAACTGAGTTGATTTTTGACAGAAATCCAGACAGCTGACTCATAGTCTTCTTCTAGGTATGAAATGTATGCAAAGTAGTAAAATAACTTTTTTAATCTTATGACAGTGAAGTTTTGACCTGACAGTCATTCTTAGCAGTTTCGTCAACACAGCAAGCAGATTAGTGGTATTTCTAAGCCATCTGGAGCTCTAAGATGAGCACAGAGGTAACACAGGAGTTACTCATCTGGAGTCTGTCAGCAAAATTTGATTTTAGGCACTTTCAAATTTTAATAGCAGAATCAGGGTCACAGAGGAGCAAGAGAATCAGCAGGATTCAAGGTCACAGAAGACAAGAGAGAAATGATGGCTTAAGAAATTTCAAGTCCTTCTGGGTCAACAACTAAAGAACATTATCCAGATCCTTCTTACCAAAAGTGGGTAGGATTGTGAGACAAGTTAATAAATCTCCTCAAGGCATGCTAACACAGATACACACTTGGCATTCACAGTCTTTCTCTATCACCTCCTCTCTCTCTGTGTGCCCCTTTGGCCACTTTCATACAATTGACAAATATATACTGAGTACCTACTATGCAGTGGTGCTGACAATGCAGTAAAAGACAAAACAGACATTGTGCTAGCTCTTGAAATGTATGCTGTTGGGACTGTTGCACAATTTTTCCAGAAGCTTCCCTTAGGTCACCTAATCCTACCAGTATTTGTCTTGTCTTACCTTCTGAATACTTTTCTAAAAGTAAAAGATAATTAAAAGGCTTCCTGGAACCCTATTGTTTCTTACTTCTTCAACTTCTCATTGTGGAGAGTTAAAGTGAGTACAGGCAAAGATCTAGAGGAATATGGAAAAAGATGTTGAGAATATGCTCATCAGATTTACAGAAACCATTTGGTTAGTCCGGTTAATAATAACTTAGACATGTAGGGCGCCTGGGTGGCTCTGTGGGTTAAGCCTCTGCCTTGGGCTCAGGTCATGATTTCAGGGTCCTGGGATCAAGGTCCGCATTGGGCTCTCTGCTCAGCGGGGAGCCTGCTTCCTCCTCTCTCTCTGCTTGCCTCTTTGCCTACTTGTGATCACTCTGTCAAATAAATAAATAAAATCGTTTAAAAAAATAATAACTTAGACATATAAAAATGAATAAAATGCCCCACTGAAACTAATTACATGCACAAATATAAGTACCTTTAGAGGTTAAAACTAAAAAATATATAAAATTGGAATGAAGAATTAACTAAGCATATTTAAATATATAGAAGAAAAATATCTAGGCGAGAAACTGTTCTTAACCCAAGACATCATGCAGATGAATGAGTACCTACGAGTCAGTGGTTATTTCTGTACATTTTCATAGGTGGATTTCATTGAATATTATGCTCATTTCTTCTCATTACACTTAAAAACACAGAGATGTGACAAATTACACTTCATCTAGAAGTATGTGGGGAAAAATAAGATAAAGGATATATCTAAAAATCAATTGGGAAGGGGTTTATCACTCAGTCATTGGTAGTGAGGTAAATTGGTTAGCTGTTTGGTAATTTATGCAGAAATTTAGACTTCTCACACTATTATACATTTACAATTGATTAGAATTACATATAAATATCAAATCATAATAGGGAAGAAAATTAAATTTAATATTTATAAACTTCTAAAGTTGGAGATGAGACTTTCAAAGGTTAGAAAATATACAGAAAATAAAAAAGGATAATGTGAGTAATTTTGAGTATCTAACAATAGACTAATCTTAAATGTTAAAAGAAAAAAGATCCAAGATAATAAGAGAAATCACACATTAGGACTAGTGCATATCTTTGAAATACCCATAAAAAATGAGGAGTAACATGCTAAAAGTCCAAGACAGAAATGGATAAAGGACATGGGCTGACAGCTCACAGGAGAGGGACTACAGTTGTGTAAACAAATAAATATAGAATATATCAATTCAATATAAACATTTGCAGATAAAGTTATAATTAGCTTTCTTTTTAAACATTTTTAACAAAATTAAAAACCAGTAAGATGATATCTTCACAGTCAGTGGTTATGTAAGTTGTCCCACTATTTGACCACGTAATCTTATTGTCAGGAATCAACCCCAGGGAAATAACCTTGAAATGGAAAAAGGCTGGATGCTCAAGTTTACTCATTATGCTGTTACTTCTAATAGGAAAAAATTAAAACTAGTAATTATTGAGAAGATTTGGGAGTACATGAAGGGTTGATAATACCAATCTTTCGTTTTTTGTGGATTCCTTAATATAGAGCCACCTATATCACTAAACTCCATTCTACAAGAATATTTAAGTTCAGGTGCTATATATATATATTATATATGTTATTATAAATAATTATATATATTATAAAATATTACAAATATAGGAAAATAATGAAGAATAATAGGTTATAAACAAATATTATATCTGTATATTCAGTGAAATATTGACATGAGCATACTGAATACTCAAAAATCGTAGGTAATTTGACACATTCTTTTCTTTCATACTGTGAAATATTACCCATCTTTCCACTTTTTTTAAAAAGTGAACTTATGCTACATATATCTATTTTTCTTTACTTGATGGAGTTTAGGATTTTTTACATGTTGTATTGTATATCACTACTTCTTTCCCTTTGTATCTTGAGGATTAATATAAGCCTTTGAAAAGTGTCCAAGAAAGCAATTATGCAAATATATTTTAGTAGTATTTCCATGATAAAAATTGCAAATGGAGCAAGCATGAGAATACATAACTATTAATACAAAAGAATTTAATATGATATAGCTAGGCACTTAATACATTTCTGTTCATTTGAGTAAGACCATTTATACTCTATTTGCCAGTATTTGTTTTAGTTCTTCTAAGCATTCACATTGTCCCTGTAATCAGCCTAAGATCAAGGAGTATGTATCATAATAATTTTTTTATCCCTATAACACCTTGTACTTAGGGACTCAGTATATTTTTCAAGAATTGATTAGGTGATTCAGGCCATGCTACAGATACAATCCATTTAATTTTTTTTTATCACAATATACTAACATACAATATAAACAGCTTCTTACCATTTATTTATATCAGTGCAGGCCAATTTTTTTTAAATTAGTTTAGGTATGAAAGAAAATATTGATGAATCTGAAAGCAAGTTAATACTTACATGATTTCTTGAGAAGTCGCTCAACTCAGGCAAGAAGAAAAGGCATTAGAAGAAAAATGTATGATTTTGCTAGATTGTTTTATACTGTTGGTTCTCATTTATATTCCGCTTGTGCAGATAGATATTGTAATGTCATTGAAAAAGTGTGGTTGATAATTGAGTTTCAAAATGCCAGAAGACCCAAATTCTGTAAAACGTGTTGTGAATGACATCTTGACTTAAAGAGACATTTCAGCTTGGAAAGTTATGCCTATGCTTGTTACAGATTGCTGTATGCATGTGTTTGTGTGTGTGCATGCCATCTGAATGGCCCACTTAATGGGGTTCAAAGAAACACTAACAGAAAAGTAGGGATCTTTTAAAAATTGCAGGTGAAGACAGAATGAAGGAAATGGATGAGAGGTTAACAGAAACTATGAAAATACTGTATAAATATTTTAGAGGTATCAATAGGAATGCCATTTTTGTTAGTTGAAAGAGATGAAATGAGAAATAGTCTCAGAATAGACATGGAAGATACACCTTTATAAGGCCAGAAATAAGAGAGAAAATGAGAGTAGTTATTCAGTGAAACAGAGAGCTGTCATCTTCATTAGCATCTATAAAATGAAGTTTAAATGAAGTCAAGCAATACAGAGACCCTCTACCAAGTATGCTGCAGATCTGAAATTCGTTTTTATACTAACATTTTCGCACAGATAACTACTAAAATAGTCTCAGTACTATAAACATTAAAGTATGTAGACAATTTGATCTAAACATTTTATATTGATACATATGTATAATCACACATATATATTAGTCACATATGTGTGAATATTTATCACATGTATATGTGTGTATATATACACATATGTAACCATATAGCACATGTGTATGCATATACATATACACAGATATACCTTATGCAGTAGTACTTTATTTATAATGAGACAGAATTTTAGTAATAAAATATACTGGAGATAATGTCAATATTGAGATTAAATACCCAGATTGCATTACACATACATATGTGTACTTATAGCTTAACAAGAATGAAGTTGATTAGGTTATTACATAGTTTAATTGCTTTGGCTATCAGGAAACAAAGGGAAAAAAGGTATAGGCATATTTTGTAATCCTGAGTAATTAGAGATAATGAGTTGTTATGGCCACTCCAAAACAAACACACTGCAAACACTCAAATTAACCAAAAATTATTTATTTGATCCCCACCACAGAAGGCTTTAAAATTTAATGAAAAGATACAGAGTCAATTGAAATAAGCTTTTCAGATGGTTGAATCAACTTTGATCTCTTATTTTTTAAGGGTTATATATGATTTTAAGGATTGCCACTTATATCACATTTGTGTAAACTTTATAATCTCAAACAGATGAACATTATTTTGGTACTTTAAGGTCTTTGGTATTCATTTTTCATTAATTCACTCATTTAAGAAGCTTTTATTAATTGCTGTTGTTTTTTGGTTTTTAGTACTTGCTTTAGTACTTACTCAGGAAAAATTCTAAGCAATTTCAAGTCCTGAAACTATAGCTTAACCACAGAAATAAATCAACTGAAATTTTTCTCTTTCTTTGAATAATTCTAGTTCTTTTCCCTCTTTATATATCTCAAATTCAAGATGAGCATGTTCTGGTATTAAATAGTTGAGTGAAATATATTGCCCCAAACTCAAAGCTATCTGTCTTTATATCGAAATTTTAATGTCAAACATGAGACAGTTTTGAAGGCGAATAAAAGGACAGGACCTTTGAGCTTGATATTTGACATTTAAATATCATTTTGTGCACTGTACATTGTGGGGATGCTTGATGAACACTAAGCAATAGTGATAATAAATAAAATGATTAATATGAATTGAGGTGAAGCTATAGCTAGAAACAATTTTACAGAGCTGGCGCAGATTTGGTATAACCCCTTGAGTAAAATCTAGTCTCTATAAAAAAGGAAAGTTAGTGAAAGGTTAAGATAAAAAAAGTAGGATAAGGGATCCAACTTGGATAAGGGAATTAGAAAGGGAAATCATAGTAGGTTTTTTTTCCTATATTTAACAACTGAAAAAGAAAACAGACAATAGAAAGAACGTCTGATCTGGAAGAAAGAACACCAAATAACAGGAATATCCTAAATCTGTGAAACTTCCTGTTATCCTGTCACTACCAAAATTAGTTTATTAATATTTTCATTTTAGTTCTATGTTGTGATCTATGAAGCATAGCATTACTTGAGTGAATGTTTTAGATTTCTTAGTGAATATGAACTTCTAAGCTGCTTCTTGAAGTTTAAAAATATAAATTTCAAATTTGTTTTTGTATGTGTTTACCATTTTTAAAGTTATGTATAATAAAATTCACTCTTTTTAGCATACAGTTCTGAGTTCTGACAAGTATTTTGAATCATGTGACCACTAAGAAAGCAAGATCCAGCACTTTTTTTTTCCAACTCACAAAATTCTCTTATGCTCACCCTTTGTAGTCAACCTCTCCTCTTAGCCCCTTGCAGATACCTTTTTTTTTGTCCCTATCATTTGCCTTTTCCAGAATGTCGTATAAATGGAATCCTAGCATATGCACAACTTGAAGGTGAGTATGGGACTTGTGTTTCAAGTAGCCAAGCAGTTTTGAGGAGCAGTATTTTGGGATGCTGCCAGGTTTCTTTGCCACACTTCCATGAACTTGACTGGCAAAGAAACAGCCAGCCACAGGGATGTAGACTGTCCCTTAGTCATACATAGCAGGCAGCCTGAACTTTGCATCAGTTCTCCTTCCCCACAAATCATGAGGGGAGTCTATCCCTAGTTTCTACAGCTGTCTGCTGTATAAACTTTCTTGAAAAGATAGTTTGAAGTGTGTATAAATGCCATGACCATATACCTACTAACATTGTGTTGTGTCATATACAAAATTATGTGATCATCTCCAGCCATTTTCTCTTCAAGATGACTGCCATACTCTCTTATTTCCATTACTTCCATTTCTTCCAGCTACAAAGAGGGGATTTCTCTTGGAGTTCAGGCTGCTTCTGCTGCTGTGTGGTTCCACTTGACTAGGGTCACAGTTGGGGTAAAGGGCAAGAAAAAAACAAGAGAAGAAGATATCAGGATACCCCCCAGAACTTTTGGAACCACAGAATTGCCTTTTCCAATTTCTCTTAGAATGTTTAGGTGCTCCCCTCATAGTCCCCACTGCAGTGTACATCTGTGACTGCGGCCACTTTCAGGGGCTGATCTGCTGGGAGAAAAGGAAGAGGGGGAAAAGAAGGGAGATGCTCTCTCTACTTTCTGGCTAAGAGAGGTCTGTTTTCCTGGTTCCCTGGCCAGGAAGGAAGCGTTTCTCTTAATTTTTTAATTTTTTTAATTATTATTTTTTTTGGTGCCCTTTACTGTTATGCATTTCCTCTCTGAGTTCCCCTTTGGGTCAAAGTTAGGAGATAAGAGGGAGAATAACCAGCAAACTCATCCTTGTCATGAGTTTCTGTAAAGTTCGCATCTCTTCCCCAGTCTGCCTGTCATTGTTAACTTTTCTGTCCCCTCAGGTAACTGGTTCTCTGTTTTGTCCAGACTTTTCATTGTAGGAGCCATAGATGATAGTGAAATTTCTCTGTCTTGTTTGTTACTGGAAGTCCACTTAAATTGCTTAAGCGGTTTGTATACATTTTGTTTTGGAAAAGGCTTTTGGAGAATTCTTTGTAGGTTCTTTTTTTGTTCATTTTGTAATATAAATTATTTCCAATATGGAAAAATACATAGAATGAAATCATACATACCCATTTCCAAAGTCATTTTAATTTTTTCCAACATTTTACCATACTTAAAATCTTTTAGAAATAGGAATTGAAACAATATGGATAAACTTGAAGACCTCCTTGATTCTATGCATTTTTCTTGCTCCAGTGTTACCTACTTCTCTGATTTAGCTTTCCTTACATTTTTATACTATAGCCATACTATATGCTATTTGTACTATCCATAAGCATTGTTTGTTTTTGTGTTTTGCACTTCTTGCATGCTTTTAAGATTTTGCAAATGTTTGTCCTTCTGCAACTTGTTTTTTGAACTTAAGATTTAAAATTTTATTTGCTCATAATAATTGGGAAGCTTTGGTTCACTTATTTTAACTGGTTTCAACTTTTAAATCTGTTTTTAAATTTCATGGATATAACATAATTCATTCATACATTTTCCTGTTAAAGAATATTTTGGGGGTGCCTGGGTGGCTCAGTTGGTTCAGCAACTGCTTTCGGCTCAGGTCATGATCCTCGAGACCTGGGATCGAGCCCCACATTGGGCTTCCTGCTCCACGGGAAGCCTGCTTCTCCCTCTCTCGGTCCCTCTGCTTGTGTTCCCTCTCTAGCTGTGTTTCTCTCTGTCAAATAAATAAATAAAAAATAAAAATCTTTAAAAAAATAATATTTTGATTTAAAATTTTTTTTCTTTTAATTTTAACTAACACAAACAATGCATAGAGAGGTTTGTTGTTTAGATGTGGATACCTACGTCTCTTATTTCTACCTGAAAGTAGAGGAGCAAGATGAAAGGATATGCAAATCTTGAATTTAGGTATTGCTAAAGTTGTTTTCCACTGTGTTTTTGTCACTTTATACTCACACCAAGAGGGTGAAAGAATTCCCATTTCTTTAGGTCTATACCATGCTTACTACCTTTACTATTCTGATAGATCATAATTTCAGTTGTATCCCCTGATAATTAGAGACCCTTCTGGTTTCCACGTCTATGAATTGTGTATTTGCTGTTTTAAGCAGGGATCCTGGATCTCTTTTTAGTTTCTTTTACTAAGTAGGAGGAAAGCCCTTTATTATAATTGTCAAATTCATGACACATAACACAGAAACACACCAAGTATGTAGCATCAACTCTACTTAATGTTTTGTGTCTTTGTTTCTTGTCTTTGTTTTTTGAAAGTATTTATTTTGTTTCTGAGTCCTGCACAGCCTTTTTGATTATTTCTTTTTATATTTAATCCATGATTACTATGTGTTTGAGGCAGATATAAAGTTTTAAAGTATAAGTCCACTATTCTTAACTTTTTCTTTTCATAAAGGTAATGAATAAATTATGTAGAAGTTGACTTGAGACCTTATCTAAATTTGCTTGGAATACAGACACAAACATAAGATCATTAAGCTTGCATTTAAATATAAAACTTTTGTATGTCAAAAGGCAGAATTAGAAAATTATTTGCAGCAAGTATGGCAGGCATTAGTTATTTAACATGCAGAGTATATATATATTAAGAAAAACAAATTTATTCTCTCCTAGGAAAATGGGCAAATTCATGAAGAACAGAATAAATGAAATAAATATGTAACCTAAGTGTTCAAAGAAATATAAATGAAAAAGCAATTATACTTTATCTTTTCCTAACAAATTGACAAATATTTGAAAACAGTAAATGCCATTATTAATGAAGGAGTGAGGACACGAACTCTCTCATTGTCTGCTGATGAAATGAAATTGCTGCAACTTTTTGGTATGATAAGTAGGCATTAATTAGGTAGCAAATGCTTTCCTGTGCAATACTAAATAGCCACTAGCCACATTGGCTATGTAAGTTCATTATTTATTTCCTTAGTCTCATTTACCACATTTCAAATGCTCAATGCACACATTGGGCTAAGAGCTACATACTGCACACAGCAGATATAGAAGATTTCTACAATCATGGAACATTTTATTGGATATCACTCATCAGTAGTTTCAAAAGAGTCATATCCTTTTCCCAGTAACACTACCTCTAGGAATATATTCTAAAGAAATATTAGAAGTTTAGGGATCATCACCAAAACATTGGCAACAATAGTAAAGATTTAGAAATAATCCAAATCTCTGCAAAAAGGATCAGATCAATGTTATAAATTCACATAATAGAATGTCATGCAGCCTATGAAATGGGTTTTGTGTTAGTTAATGTTATGGTAATATGCTCATATCATGCTCTTAACTGAACAAACTAAAATATATTATTTATAACATTTATTATAAATTCTCTTTAAAATATTTTAAAATTTATATTACAAAGCATGATAGGGTTGGCAGTTTCTCTTTGCAATATGTCTGACACACAGACACACACATTAATTTTATAGTCACACACACACACACACACACACACACACACACACAGTACATGGATTTGGGATCTGTCTGGTTTGAACCCCCAAAGCAAGTAGTAGTTATGACCCTTTGGTTACTATCTTTTGACACTTGATGTTGGTTGGTATATTTATACTATGGAGTATCATATTGCATATGTATGGGTGATGTGTGTGTGTGTGTGTGTGTGTGTGTGTGTGTGTGTGTGTGTGTGTATTTGTGAAGGCCCGGTAGAAAACACAGTCCAACCCAGATAGCTTAAATGAAGAGAGTTGTTTAAATAAAGGAACTGCTAATAGAATCATGGGCAGGATTAGGGGAGCAAACTGGGAATGGTTAGTTGCCCAGAAACTCAACACAGTGAGAAGTCATTACATCCATGGGAATAAAGGGATGAGAGGCGGTAATAGAGTTGCCAGACTGTGTGCTGGAAGCTTACAGGTGGGGCTTCCCAGCAAAAGTTTTAATGGTGAAGAGATGCCGCAGCTGCTGAAAACACAGCACCAAGCAAGAGAGTGCAAGTATATCTTGGGTTTTTTTGTGCTTCTTTACTCTATGCAAATTGAAGGTTTGTGTCAATCCTGCATCCAGATAGTCTACTGGTGCCATTTTTTCAATAGCATTCGCTCCTTTCATGTCTCTGTGTCCCATTTTAGTAATTTTTGCAATATTTCAGATTTGTCATTATATTTGTCATGCTGATCTGTAATCAGTGATTATGACTCGCTGAAAGATAAGATGATGATCAGCATTTTGTAGCAGGAAATCATTTTTTTAATTAAGGTATGTACATGTTTTGTTTTGTTTTTAACACACTGCTATTGCTCACCTACTAGACTACAGTTGAGTGTAATATAACTTTTATATGCACTGGGAAACCAAAAATTAGTTTGACTTGCTTCATTGTGGGATTTACATTTTTACAGAGGTCTGGAACTGAACGTATATAAATATATGATGGGAAATAAAGTAAATGTGATGTGTAAATGGCAGAAAGCTCTTCTCTACCTCACCCTACTGAGTTAAGATCATTAAAGAAATATATTGATTCTAAGAGCAAGTCTGTAGAGGAAAAGCTTTGGTAAAAATTGTCTGCAATTCTTTGTTTTAAAAGTTTAACTTTGGTGTTGAATAAAATTAAAACACTATGGAATCTATGCTTTATATACTATGCTCTGCTAAACAAATGCCATTATTATTTTAAAAGCTCTAGTTCACCATTTTTTATAGATAGCTTATTTGAAAAATTGAGAAATAATCTTTAACTTTATTTCATTTAGGCTATAAAAAGCAGGTTTTTTTTTTTTTTTTTTTTTTTTTTTTTTTTTTTTTTTTTTTTTTTTTTTTTTTTTTTTTTTTTTTTTTTTTTTTTTTTTATTGTTACTAAATTTTTTTTTCCAGTGTTTCAAGATTCATTCCCCATTCCCCACACCCAGTGCTCCCCGCTTTAGGTGTCCCCAGTACCCACCACCAGGCTCTCCCATCCCTCCACC